>KZ309299.1:180150-205459 GCA_000376725.2 Ladona fulva | reverse complement strand
AAGTGTTAATGTATTGTAAAGTGCAATACAAAGAAATGCATGCCTTTAAAAAACGTAATTTTAAGTGTCATTAGAAATCGTATACATTTCGACCCTGAGTCCATGCTTCTCCTGAAATATTAGGTAAATGTATACACTGACTAGTAATAGTAAACATTTGCTAAGTTCAAGCAATTAATATAACGTATAAAAAAGATCATTGCGTTTCGAAACTACTAATTAAAACAAACCAAGCAGACATAGTTTCATAATTTTAAAATTAGTGTTGAACAGTATCTTTAATTAAAGAAATTAACAATTTATTAAATGAGATATTTAACTAAAGCAACTCGGCATGATCAATTCTGCCATCATTAAAATGGACAATGAAGCAGGATCGTACAAATAATTCTCAGAAATTAAGTTAACAGCAATCTAGATTTTTACCAAATTCATCCTTCTCTTCATCTGGTCCTGTTTCATACATTTTATTACGCTGAATCCAACGCTTTCACAGTCGCTTCGATGACATTTTCACTTCCTATTTTTTAGGAAATACAATTTCTAGGATCAAGCGAATACCTGAGTTTCTCGCATGCTTTTCACTGTTTGTTATTGTTTATAAATCGCTGGTATTATTTCCCTCGTTTCGATTAATATGTGGCACAACAGTGCCATGGCTAAAAATCATACTACGTGAAAGGACGCTGTCTAGAGGATAGCTAACCAGAGGATGAATTTTCTGCGCGACTTTGAAGAAACAGATGAAAATCTAACCAACTACTTGTTTTATCCTCTGGAAACCAATCCAGGGGATAAGATGAATTTTGTAGAAACCGGCCATTAATCAATGATTCTACCAAGACAGAACAATTTCTTTCTCGATTTCTTGGGCTATGATGGGACACAGATTGTTCTGCAGAATCCATTAAAGATAGCACCTCTCCTGTGCACAGGCAGAACATCTGGCATTATAGAGGTACAAACATTGGTGCTATACCAAGCAGGATTGACTTTCAATGTGAAGCTAAAGATAACAGAAATCAAGTTGGAATACTTGGCAGATTATGACATGACACTCATGATCAAAAAGGGAATTTGCTGAGGTATTTCACAGTCCTTAAACAGATGTTTCTGGCAAGTGGAAAAAAAGAGGTTTGCAGTCTTAGATATGAGATAAGGATTTTAACTGACCTTATCCTTCTAATTTTCTCTCCAAACTCAAAAGATGCCATAACTAAATCTCTGCACCAGGTCTTGTTTCTAATTTCTGACCAGTAACACCACCCCTCCTTGAGGAAGAGGTTCTGCTCTTGAATCTGCAAAATGCTCACATAAATGTTGATCTATAAGAAAGAATAAATAGAGATGTTAATATCAATGTAATTGTATAAGCAACCAGGACATAAATATACTCACTCTGATGGTTGAGTGGGACAGTGGTGTGTTCTGCGCTCACTGGGGCGGTGAAATGATGTCATCATCCAGCCTTCAATGTACATTACAGAGAAATCAAATGCTACACTGACATTCTCTTCAATTATGCGAGGGATGATTGGAACTACTAAAAACACCTCTACTTGTTTAACTAGCTTCATTGGGCACTACAAATGCAATTTTGGTAGTGATTTTTTCAAAAATGATTTGGCATATTTGATCGACAATTTTCATGAAAAAATATTTTCTATTACAACATTGATTTCTTTTCTGCAATCCATTCAGAACATCTTTCACACACCCACCTCACACAAATGAAAGGGAATGTAGCTTCAAATTTCCCATTAAATCCCATTTTCTGTAAATAAAATTATTCGAATTTAAATATTTAACATGCCCTCCAACCTAAAATGCATTCAAATTTTCTTTGATGCTTGTGAGCAGTTTAATTTAAGTGGATTGCATGCCTGAGAGGTGGGTGGACAAATATCTTTAATCTTTCATAATATTTACAACTCTTTTCTATCTAGATCTCATTGTGACAATTTTTTCTACCTAGATCTCTTTGGACTGCCATTCAAATTTCCACCATCTTCAATTATCATAAATTATCTAGAAATTGCATTTAAATTGAAACATAAACATGCAAGTTTGGACTCATGTTTCATGACCAAAAAATATGCTGAATTTACACCTCGTCTTATTTGCAATGAGTTACTTTACAGTGCAATTATTGGCTAGCCAATACAGTAAAACCCACATAAAATGCTTTTCAGGAGAGAGACTATAAAATTTGTTAAAAATTGGATTTAGTTTCATTCAAGATATAACTTTTTCCAAGGAGAAACAGACATGAAAAAAGTCTGATGGAACAGGGACACAAACCCAGGTCTCCCAATTGCCGGTCGGTTGCTCTATCCATTGAGCTATTCCACCAGAACATTTCTCCATGCTGTTTGGGAGACACAGGTTTTGAGTCCCGGTTCTGTCAGACTTTTTTCATGTCCGTTTCTCCTTGGGAATTTTCCAAGGTGCACGCCTAGGTGCCAAGTCACCTAAACCCTTTTCCTTGTATATAACTTTTTATTTTTGCACAATGGAAAACAACAGGGAAGGGTTTATTAGCATTTAATTTGTAAATAAGGGCTTTACACCCTAAAACAAAGAGGTATCTTACTTCAAATGTATCAGCTGAAGACGGGATATCTAAAGAACATTGTAGTGTTGCAATAGTTCACAATTGACCAAAAATGCATTTGAATAGATGTATTTCAGGCTTGTTTAGATGTAAATCCATTGAGTTTCTCCCAGTTTCAGTTCCATAGCAGCAGATGAAACAAGGACTGAACATGGAGCAGTGGGTAGAATGAAGTGATAATTAATTTAAGATAGCAATAATTGTTCCATCTGCAGGAAAATGATGTTTTCTGGGATTCTCATCTTATGAAACTCTTAAACAACTTCAAGAACATCGTAAACATCACTGAGCAATATTACACTTCACAACCAGACAAATTGAAGGATCCTATTTAGGCTAAATGTCCACAGGTTGTAAAGAAGAAAGTGCTCTTTATCATGATAATATGCCTTCACATAATATATTTACCACATGTTTAGGGCAAATGGGAGAAAAGTGCATATTAGGTGAGAGTTTGTAAACAGGTTTGACTTAATTTGATTTAATACTTTCAACTAATCAAATATTTTCAAGAATCAATTTTCTGATTATGTCAACATTCACAGCATATTGAGAGTGCCTCAGAAATGATGGTGCTTCCTCACCAATGACTGATTGCTAGATTAACTGTTTAATCTGAAGAAATTAGGATGGACGCAGTTGATAAATTAATAATTACTTACACAGTTATAAATTATAATTGAACCACTTTTCAAAATATTAGGAAATATTTTATTTGCATAATTCATTTTCTATGGAAAATTAATAATAAAAAGTTTAAATAGCTTCTAAATTGCAGTGAATAAAAATGAGAGTGCATTTATATTCAAAGAAATGAACAGGTCTTATTAATGGTTCCTGGGCATTAACAAATGACATGCCAAGGGAAACAAACATTCTTCAATGGACCGAATTACATTGTTTCACTTAATTCATTCCATTCATCATCATATTCAAGTTATTTTCTCATTTGTGGTTGTTTTCCCCCTTTATTACCCCGGCCATGGTTTTTAATCCTCTATATTTTCCTTTTCTACTCTCTTCCTTTGGATTCTTTTACTCTGGTTTTTAGTTTTGCACACAACATAATCATTACCTTTAATCTTCTCTGATTCAATTCTCCTTCTTATTGGTCTTGCTACCAACAGCATTGTCTTTTCCTCACACTAGAGATGGGACACTCCAATAGTTGAATACTTAAACACCATGAATAATGAAATATTTGTTACATTTGATGTTAGAGAAATAAATCAAACTCTTGCCTCAAATACTCCACAAAATGTGATCAGAATCTTTCTTTTTCAATTCTGGCAGCAACCATTTGCAATACTATGTGAATCAATACCCATCATTTTTTAGATTTTTATCAAACAATCTATAAAAATGATAAATGCATTATTTAATTTTATAACACTAAAGGCTACAACATAGAAATCAAATGGATGTGAACAGCCATTCTTTAGGTGTTTCTGAAATAATAACTTCATCAGCTTCAAGGATGAAAATATTTTTTGTGCAGTGTTTGCAGTTTGAAAGTTATTTTTTAATCCTGAAAGGTTTTTAAAATCTTTTTTAATAAAGTTTTCATCCTGATAAAAAATAAACGAATCATAATTGGAATCACAATTACTCTCTAGACTAGAACAATGGCTCTACCAGTGTACTAATGATTCGAACACTTACATATATGTTTTGCTTACTATTCAATATTTGAGATAAGATTGACTATTCAAGCTCCATATTCAAATTTGATAAAAAAGGCATTCAACCCATCACTATTCAACACCCATGAACAGCTCATCAGACAAAATGCAGGAATTAATACTTTTAAGGAGATCTTCATTATATAGCATCTAATAAGTCACAAAATTAAAATAATTCAGAATTTTCTATAGATAGAGCAAAGAAAGTAATGTAAATCATACAATATTTGTCCTAAAACACAAATGCTTTCAAAATAAGGCAATTTACACCATCAGCCAATCAACAAAGAAGGTCATAATAAATTTCCTTTAAACAGCTCTATAAAATGCATACATTTAAGAAATATTTCATGTTCATGTACACTCAAATGTAGTGGGAATGTTCTGCTTCACAGTGATTACATGCACTCTTTGGCATCAAGAAATGATGCTTCAGTTGATGCTCATGCTTCAGTAAAAGCTTTTCATGCACACATATCCTAATAAAGTCACACTATCAAAACTATGAATGATATCTTACAAAAAAGATGAAGAGATCAATGGAATTCAAATGAAAACAACTTTTGACTAAATTATACAAGAATTTGCGCATAATAAAACCCTTACATATCACAGAGAAGCCATTTCACATGGCTGTTTCAAGAGGCTGGCTCTTACTCCTACTGAACAGTGGGAAATGATCCTGTTCACTAGGAACTGGAACAAATTCAAAATTGGTTTCAAGAAGGGCTTCACTTTTGGAGCGTGAAGGGACCACTGGATGATCAAGATCTGTCTCTAGCAGTTGACCCTCCTGTTGACTCTCAGCAGGAAGATCTGTCTCTAGCAGTTGACCCTCCTGTTGAGCAGGCATTCCATAGAAATAACCACAATGTGGAAGAGTCCCATTTGACGTTACTTCATCTTCTTCATCCCTCTTCAAGTCCAACGTGGAGTCGGACATGAGACTGCAGTCTAAAGGTAATGAGGAGTCATCCCTGATCAATGGAGGGGGTGGAGGAGGGGGGGGAACATGGCATGTTTCCCTCGATGCAAATGTTGAGTTGTCTCTGAATCCTTCATTTCTGTATGCCAAATCAAAAGATGTGGCATTTGATGATGCCATTCCTGCTGCAGATTGATCAAATTGGGAATAGCCATAGGGTATGGCATTAGGGTTATGGGCTTCATATATATCATACGATTGGTTGTCATCAACTGATGAATTGAACTGGGATTTGTCCATTGAATCTATGCTTCCATTCATCTTCCTATATTCGCTCATTTTTGTTGGTGTTGGACTGGCTCTGGCAACCTAAAAGAAAACATCATTTTATCTCTACTTATATGAAAAATGATAAAACTATACTTTCAGCTAATACTGAGCAGAAGAATAAAGTCAACCGGAGTGAACAAGTTTGTTTGAACAAGGATAAGGAAAAGTGGGCATTTGGTCACTTCAGCCATATTGTCCAACATAACTTCAACATTATAATGT
The DNA here is from genome assembly GCA_000376725.2 of Ladona fulva. Classification (NCBI taxonomy): domain Eukaryota; kingdom Metazoa; phylum Arthropoda; class Insecta; order Odonata; family Libellulidae; genus Ladona; species Ladona fulva. The sequence continues at coordinate 199,686 of KZ309299.1, read as the reverse complement.
ATGATCTGAAAATACTTTACACTAGTGTCATTCATATATGTATGGACCAGCACTGAAGTTTAACTCTAAATTTCCATTTTGATGTTACATGATTTTCTATATTTTACAAATTTAATTAGTCATCAAGGTACATACAATGAATATGAATTTTAATTGTTCCAATAGCAATGCAATATAAAAGTAAAAATTGCTTACATCCTTCAAGCTAAGGAGTGATTAGTTTCGACTAATGGCTTCTCAATCAGTACTTAGAAAGCTTTATATTGTGGGCAATAAATGGAATATGAAGGCTTATAACCTTACAAAAGATATACACTGATACTTAGGGGTCCCAAATTTTGGCCTTTGGTAATGAAACCTCAATAAATTGAGAGAGGGCCATTGGGGAGCCTAAATAAGCATCCATGTTGTTTCAGAAGTCTATCTTTCAAACCTATCTATTGTAACTGATAGATTTACCTAAAATGGAATTTTAAGGGATTTCTTTAGTGTACAGAAAAAGCAGTTTTCAATTCAAAAGCCGTTGGGTTTTTCATCTCCATAACGGCATGCTGAGAGATTAATGAGCTTTATTTTCACCATTCGACGCTTAAAAGATGAAGCTATTAAGCATATGATTTTTTGTATACATGTTATGAACCACATTAGATAAAAAAATTAGGAAACATGTCAAAATATTGACCCTTTCCGCTAAAAAAATCAGTGACGCATATGAGATACTGAGAGGGAGATTTTTGCTTTCTTTCTTTAAGGAGTCTCTTCCCTTGCAAGCTGTTTCTTCCCTTACTTCTAGTGATTAGACCTCATTGTTCTTTTGCTATCTCGTTTCGGAGCGATGTCATTTTCTGATTACAGAATAGGGAAAGACATTGGCGTGAATGGAAATCCATTTCCATAATAACCAAATAACTGATTTGAAGAAAATCTGAATATTCATTACTTGAAATAGCGTATTCAAATAAATTACGTAATTTCATTATTTCTTTTCCTCTTCTTCTCATGGTCATCAGTATGAATCTTCAGCCAAGTTATTGCCTGAAGATTCATCAAGAAAATAGCTAATTAAAATTATTCAAGAAATTGTTACTTTTCCTTCATTTATTCGGAAAATAATTGCATTTTCATGTGCATTAAAATGGTCTGTTGTCCTTATTACTAAGTATTATACTTTCACCCATTCTCCAAGCAATCGTCGATTCAATTAGAATCATTCAAGCAAGTAAATTTATTGTAAGTACGATAAATCAATCTGTAGCTGTCTATCACTGAAACATTTCCGTTCTGGAAGACTTAGGGAAAGCAATAAAGCCTATCCTAAAATGTCATTATTTGATCTGATATAAACAATTGTTCTCAAAATATGAAATTTACTTTGTTTCTTAATGCCAAGTCAAATGTTTATAAAGAGGAATGTTTATACGACTTCCAACATACATCTATGGTTCTGAAACAGAAGACTACCCAATGAGATACAATCAGACTTTTTTCAAGTCCATTCTTCCTTGGGAACTCACAAATAGAAGCATTACAATTCCATAGAAATATTATGGTGTTGTTTTCTAAGATATTTATTAGTGATGTGAATGCAAATATATAGTTTATCTAGAACATGTCCAAATTCATTTATTTCATAGATCTCTTTCATTGTATTATCAAAGGCCATCAGATGCACTGAATTGTGTGGTGAAATCTGGTGGAACTTAATGGAAATGCATGGATGTTATCACTATTTCAAGAAATTAATTTTCCAAATATAAGTAGTAAAATTTCCTGAAACATTTTTCTCTATAATTTAAAAGATGTTTTAAGACTTGAGGAACCAAAAATTTTGCATGAGTTCCATCCATTACTTCTAGCGATTAGACCTCATTATTCTTTCACAAGCCGTTATCTCGTTTTGGAGCAACGTTGTTTTCTGAGTACAGATTAGGAAAGATATTGGCTTGCTGATAAATCCATTGGCTTGAAGAGGAGTAAAGAAATTATATACCAGAGAATTCTCAAACCAGATTCCCTAGTTCAGTGGAGGACCAAAGAGAAAGTAGGCATTATTCTATGGGTTTAGGCCTTTAAACCGATAAGCTTTCCCACCACCAACTTCGCCCTCCTTTTTACCCACACCATTTACACGAGGTGAAGGTAATAAGCCTCGATAGCAGACAAATGCTGGAACTAACTGAACCAATATCTCGTCGCAAATTCAGCTTGAAGAAAAGATCAGCCTTAATATCCCACAAGGCCCTATAACATACATAAATAGCTGAGAAGCTGTCAAAATCCACATGGGCCAGGTTGCCAACAAAAGATATAGCATCTCGGTTTGCCCATTCCAAGTTCCCTATGATTTATAATTAAAGAGCATTTCGAGCCACATAGAGTCGAAACAGGATCTGTTTTGATTTTTGCAATGCCTATACATAAATTAAAGATGTATTTTCTCATCATACTGTGTTACAGTCACGAATGTCTAAGTGGATTCTTTAAATAAGTCCAGTGGTTCATCTCAAAGTAATTCTAACAGAGATGAGAAAGCGGCCTGGCTTAGAACCAATGGCCATATTACTTGACATCATTGTCTATTCTGTTTTGTTGCCTCCACTTTGAACTATTCCTATAGTTTCAAGCAGGATTCATTTCAGGAAGTGCATCATATTAAAAATGAGCAATGCCAATGTGTCGTCTGCTGCTAGTGTAGAAAAAATGACAATCTTTTATGTCAAAAAGTAATCACAATTCAATCATCACCAATGTGTTCAGAGAAAATCTAATTGGGAAGTGTAATACAAAGACTCCAATATCCCTGCAAACATGTGCCTACCAGATGTGTCATTTTTTTAGAGAATGGAATTAAAGGGCTGTCTCCTTGTATTTATCTTTAAAATGCTTTCTGTGTAGGCAATTCTTTTCACCAACGTAGCCTTGAACCTAGGATCATTTTGAAATGTCTTTGCAGTACACATTACAGAATCCTCTCCTTGATATACATGTTGAATTTCAATTCTCTACCTTAACAGAAAGTATGTACATAAAAAAAATTTCCATAAAACAGTGCAATGCATCCTAATGGAAAAAAATACCATTTTTGATGTTTGAGCTATTTATGCAAAAAATTTAATAGATAAGTCAGATTTAAAAAGTTCTTTTCAAACTGCAAAAATCTCTTTTTTAACAAACTATAATTACCTCTCTTGCATTTACATTATTGAAATCTATTATTTAAGAGAAGGTACAAATAGAATTTCATGTGTTTTAAAATTCCATAAATTTTTAAAAAGAGGTGGTCACTAAAAATTGACATGACAAAAAATTATTGGTTAACTGCAGAAAAAAGTTGAAAATAACAGGTTAGCATAGCCCTGTGAGTGCCTTCTTTGTGTGAGGATGAGGTGTGCATTCAGAGAGAAGTGTATCAGAATTACATTAAACTTTTAATTAATTGAATAAAAAAAGATAGTAGAAACATTTTTTAAGGCTACATATATGAGGTTTCCTAAGCAAAATATTTTGAAAATAGGTTACAATGAAAATCATGATAAGTAAATCTTTGATAACTCAAGGAGTACTGATACAATTATCATAAGTTGTTTTTACCTCATCCATTCCTCGAAAGTTTCAAAAATGATAGAGTAACTTTTGTTTTACTTTCAAGGGTACACAACATACATAATGACATATTACCATTTCAACAGTTTCAGTTTAAGGTGAAATATCTAAATAGAATTGTTTGTTCCTTTGAGAAGGAAATTACAAAATACTGAGAGATCTGAGTGTATGAATAGGTAACAAGACCTGTGAACATTTAGTTACCTTCCATGTTATTTAATTTCAATATTTACACAAGGCAAGATAAGTACTTACAGAAGGTTGTTTCCGGCGGTAGCCAAGCTCATTGAATCCCCCATGCGATGAAGCCAATGAGCGCATGGACGCTCTAATTGAATTTCTGCGCTCCAGCCGCTCCACATGTCTATGCTTGGATTTGGTGTACCAAAAGCCAGCCACAAGAGCAACTAAGATCACAGAGGCAATTACAGCACCTATCACACCAATTGTAACTACATCTCCAGTCCAACTAAGAGGATCTATGGAAACTTTTGGATCTGTGAAGGTAGATATACACACAAAAAATATACATACATAAATATATAAAAAATGTGAATACAAGACAAAAATGATGAACATAACATGTGACACATTTACTATGAGTTCGTAAAATTACACATATCACATTTACTAAGAGTTTCTAACATTTTCTATCTATATATATTGTATATAAATGATATCGACTTTAGATACAGTGGAAAAATGGACTTGCATTTATATTTCACTCCCTAAGAATACAGCTTGTGTGGTACTTCTTAGCTCCTGTGATGTGTATAAGAGATGGTATTTATTGATATAATTAATCTAACTGGAAATGAGAGAAGAATATTGGAGCAACAGAAAACTTTCTTCTAGTCCTACGATGTAACTTACTTTAATTTAACTTTTATTATTCAATATAATCTCTCTGAACTTCAATACACTTGTTCCAGTGATCTTTGAATTTATGGATTCCATACCTGAAGTGAAAATCTGGAAGAGTGTTGAAATACGCTCCCATGGCTTCTATTGCCTCTTCATTCAATGAAAATCGTTTTCCATGCATGAATTTTTTGAGATGTGAGAATAGCCAGAAGTCAGAGGGAGCTAAATCTAGCGAATAGGATGGATGTTGCAACAATTCATATTTTAATTCACTGATTGTGGTGGTGGACATGAGGTGAGAAATTGCCCTAAAGGTAGATGAGTCTTTTCAAGACCAATGGCACCAAGATGGAAAAGGCAAGAGGAAACCATTCCATTAAAGATCCTCATGATATCCCTAGTCCCCCAAGGATTTTCTTCTTCAAGCCAGGCCTCTTCTCACAAATTTTGGCATCCAGCTGGTCCAGAAGGTTGGAGTAATATTCATCAGTAATTGTTCTGCCTTTTTCAAGGCAATCAATTAACAAGATCCCTTTCGCATCCCAAAACACACAGGCCATGATCGCATCTGCATTCCGGCATGCAATCGACTTCGCTTTCTTTGGCGCTGAACCACCTGCTTCCACCCACTGCTTTGACTGCTGTTTCGTTTCTGGCATGTAGTGGTGGACCCATGTCTCATCCAAGGTGACAAATCGCCACACAAAATCGGTCGGTGCCCTCTTGAATCGGTTCAAACATTGCTGTGAAAATCACTTGCGCATTTGCTTTTGATCTGCATTTAGCAAATGCGGCACCCACCTTGCGCAGAGCTTTCACATCCCCAATTCTTTGTGCAAGATGTTTTGCACCCTTTCTTCCGATATTCCCATGGGCTCAACTATCTCACTCACCTATCGTCCAACATGAAATCATGCACCTTTTCCATGGTTTCCGGTGTGGTTGCGGTTTTTGGCTGTCCTTCATGTGGGTCATCTTCGAGGGATGTGCGACCACATTTAAATTCAGATGCCCACTTTTTAACGGTTGACATTGAAGGAACAGAGTCCCCGTACACTTTTGTCAACTTCGGATGAATTTCCTTAGGAGTTAATCCAACCAAAACGAAGAATTTTATGACCGCACGATACTCAAGTCTATCCATTTTAACAAAAAACACGAAAGACGTCTACTGCAACAATAGGTGTAAACAAACTACTTGAGAGAACAAGTTGAAACTTGTCTTATGAACTAATGACATGTGCGCCCAGGCAGGGATCATAAATTTTCGCTGATTGGAACGCCATCTATGTCAGGTTAAGAAATTTTCACCTTACCCTCGTACCATGATGATGATGAAACAATATAATTTCAGAAGAAACAAAAATACTACAATTCAAAGAAATTCTTAAATTTATTCCGGCTTTGTTTGAACAGCTGCATTTAACTCTCTAATGTAAGAAGGAAAAAATTTTAACATCAAATTCTGCTACAAATTATTTTCTTTCCGTTTGTATCATTAATTCTGCAGACAAACGTTTCTGAGGCATAAGCTTTCCCCAGGAGTGGCAACTCTCTTTTGGCTTTCTGGTATATATTTTTTAATTATGACACATATATTTTTTAATTATGACACTAGTAAGGACATCAATAACTGACTCGCATAATCAAATATAGTCTCTTCTGAATTACTGTGAAAATGTTCGAATCCTGGACTCAAAGGAACAAAATTTGGTCTCTTGGCCACGTTCTTCAGATTCGAGCCCACTTGCGAAGTTTCCCTTGTGAAATTTTCATCACTTGTCTCCCTCATCCTTTATAGCATGTATTACAATATGCCTCTTTAGTCAAAAACTCAAATTGCAAACATATCAAATAAACAAGTGGCAAAGATTTTGGTAAGCTGTTTAGTGATCATTGTATGAGAATCACTGCACCACTTACTTTAGAAGCAAGCAAAGAAATAAAACACACAAAAGCTGCACCACTTTATTGGATAAAAAATTTGTTCCTATCAAAAATATTCTTATGAACACTATACATGAAGAACTATCAATATGAAGTTTTTCCTCCAATGTATTTCCCCAACTTAAATTGAAATTTGAAGATCCTATAATTCCTCATTCCTGTAATTAGAATTTTTGCCTTTCCTAAGTTTAGTAATGCTTTATGTGCATGGATATTTACATGTATATACCTGTCTGCTGAGGGTTATACACATAAGGATAGGTTAACCCTTATTCCTACACTAATTTCGCTTTCAATTTCTAAAATTAAGCAGTTTTAGCAAATCTAGCAAGATAAATTTAGAAAGTTTTCCCAGGAAGAGGGAATCTCTGAGCAATATAAGGGGGCAAATATTCTACCAAGATCCCAAGATTCCAAATGGGAAACCCTATTCCACACTGAATTTCATTTATTTTTACGTGTTGGCTTAAAAATCCATTCTAAGGTACATTCCTGGACATAAATGTCATAACACCTAGAATTGCATGGACCGTGAAAAAGGAAAACTGCTTGAGGAAGTGCTATGGATCTAAGACAACACTGTGAATGGCTAGGTATGGGGAGCAGAGCCAAGCTTTTCATAGGATCTGGTAAATACAAAACTTAGCCAGTATGTCTGCATGTCTAAGAAGGGATGAGAAGAATGACTGAGTAAGACCAAGTGTAAGTCAGAATTCTTGCAGAAACAGCGTGCAATCAAACTTTGTGAAAGTGAAAAGCTTTCCCTGGGAAGACCATATGGCAAGAGCCATTAAGCTTTTTGCTTTCTCTTTAAGATTCAGACAAGTTATTTGTCATTTGATTGTGGATTTCCAAAGCCTTAACTATCATTACTCCTGTGTGGGATGTGGGGAAAACTATAAGTGTTTGAATGTCTTTAGAGCATATTGTAGCTGATAATGTTGTGTTTGGTGGTTGATTCTGCTGTTTTATGTTCTACATTCAAGGACTAAACAATTGGCTTCAGTTGTTAGCTGAACTCTGAGACAGCCCTTATTAACATTAAATAAAAAACAGAGCAAGATGTAAGAAGAGACTTGATAGTCTAAATCCCACCTGAATAAAGTTGCATTATTAATATTATTATGTAAACTATCCTAATTTTCAGGAATAATCGTAACTGTAAAGCATAGCATATAAATTTCACAGAAAGATCTTTTCTCGTTGCATCATTTAGATATTACTTTATCATTTAATGTATTAGTAGTGTTACAAGGAATGATAGAATGACATGTAAATGATGCAATGGGAAAAGATGTCTGTGAAATTTATACACCAGATTTACAGTTACCATGATTTATGACAATGAGGAGTACCTGTTGTTTGACTTAATCTTAACTATCTTTAAGTAAGATGCAAATGGAAGAAGCAAATTGTTTTGGCTTCTTTTGAAACCTCACTTGGCATGACTTAAGTTTGAAGACAAAAATTTTCCAAAAGAACTCCTTTTAAGAGGAAAAGAACCCGAGTTTTTTACTGGAGTGGTAATACACAAAACTTTAATTATTATTGTCAAATAATTAATGATTAAACAATTTATAGAAAGATTCAAGATATTTCTTAAAAAGAAATAATTAGTGCTTAGAAATGAATTTTTGCCAGGAAATCATTTCAATATGATATTATAGTTCTTTTGATTTTTGCAATGTGGACAATTGTGGACAATTTGATTGTTTTATTTTACTCTTTGTTTATAATGCAAAAAAATTAGATAACATAAAACTTCATGGGTTATTGATGCATTATGGGGAAAACAAATGGGTTTAGAACAGAGAACTTCTAGTCATTAGATATTGTAGCTGCCCAATTAAGGCATTGCAATACATTTTATAATTTTAAAAATTTCATCAACTGTCGCAAAGAAACAGATATTTATTAAATAAGTGACAATGAAACCTTTTCTTAAAATAACAACAAATTATATTCACAAAAGTTAAAAATTGTATGTTAATAAATAGTTTTATCAAATTAGCATATGAAATGCATAAATCCAGCAGCCATAATCTGTGTGCAAAATATTAAATTTGGCAATTTCATCAGACAAGATTGATGAAAACAGATATGTAAATATCTACCATTTATACACTGAGCTCAATATATGAATCCTTGAAATACTACATGGTAATTATACACCTCTTGTGCTAACTTGTAGAAGAATAAGCAAAATAAAACCAATATATATCTATCTAGTGTAATGTATTTACAACCTGTAGTGACATCTTGTAAAAGTCAAAAGAACTATAAAACAAAATTTTATTTTAGGGCCAAAAAGTTTTAAAACATTATTTCAAAGTGCAAATTACTATTTTTAAAGATAAATCTTGAATATTTTCAATAAATTATAAAATCATTAATTATTAAACAGTAATTATTTACAATTTTATTAAATATCCTCCTAGTATGACCCACTTGCATTTTTCAACAAAAGAAGTTAATTTCTACAGTTGAATTTGAGTTTCTGAGGTCAAAAATTATGGTTTAGATCTTTTCTCAAGAAGTTCTTTCAGAAAATGCTTATCATCTGACCAGTCATTCCAAGCGAGCTTCCTTATATGGTATTATAGGTAATTGATGAGTTATGATGAATGAAATAACAAGTTGCAATAGAAGAGCAGTGATTTGAAATGTGATTAAATTAAAGGACCCACCTTGCTCACAAATGAATGGATACAACTGCACGCAGTCATCTTCTTTGATGCTTTGGTATGCAAACACAGTGCACCTGTTGATCATGTCAATGTGCTGCACCCAGACTTTGTCATAATAACTGAACTGGTCCTGCTGTTCTTTCAGGAATTGATACACCGCAGCATAATTGCTCATAACATAGGGCATTGATGCATTATCTGACTGTAAATGATTGCACCATAATCTTCAGATATTCACGTAATAATAAAAAAAAGACAAGATCCCTGACCAACACCTTTCATAGATATTTTTGTTTGATTTCCACATGAATTCAGGGATATTATATTCTACTTGATTGCTAAGGAAAACTCTGAATTTCTATATATTTTCTTATCTCTTCCATTGTATTAAAGGAAACACATGAAACTGCTTCCTTTTTCTAGCATTAGAAGCTATTTTAAAAAAACAGTAACTACTAATCAGGAATTGAAAATCAGTAACCCATCTTTAACAGTTTAGTTATTCTGAAAAATTTGACCACGATTGCTAATGTTGTTTATTGTGTAATTTGAGCATAGATTTAATATTCAAAATAAAACAAGATTTGATCCTGTGATTTAGAGGATTAGAGAAATATTACAAGATATTCAAAACAGAGTACCTTTAGCCATTAGTGTGTATGATACAGGCAAATCAGTTAATCTGAAATTCATCACTCTGAAGAGAGTAATTTGAATATTTCAGAAAGAGGCAAAAAATTTTGAGGGGCACACAAATTGTCTTAAGAATGAGAATAGAGATGTTTAAATCCACCTTGCAATGGGTATAATACAATTAGAAGATTTTATAAAGTAAGACAGACTCACACGACAAAAATCCCTTGCCTCCATGAAATTCATTGGCACTCCAACATAAATATAACATGTGTCTCCAACAGGAGTCCAACCAGGAGGACATTTTCCTCCAAGAAGAGTAACATTGTTCAAATGAAAGGGTTCAAAGTCCACCTCAAGCAAATGCTGCTCATCTCTACGATCTTTCACTCTTCCGCCAACAGTAACACTTTCATTGTAACCCCACCAGTTGTGTTTAGCATCAATTGCAGACTTCCATACATCGTGACTGCTGCAGGGAGAAACAATTATACTCAATCCAGACATGCCTATTTACTTTCAAAAACACAGCAATTTTTACCTCAGATACCAAACTACAACAAAATATGTAAAGTAGATCAAAATTAAGAAATGAAAATAAATTATTCATAAAACTCATGATGTATGTAAATGCATGAGAAAGAGGTGACAAATAAGATTAGGATTAGTAATTCCTTATATTAGGAAATATTGGTGTAATTTTAATTTCCAAATCTTAAGTTAAGGAGGAGATGAACTGAGGGATGCAAATGATTTCTAAAATTGGTAAGTGACATAGTGAAGGTGGAACAAACAAAAAACGTGAAAGGAAAAAGAAAATTAAGAACTGAAAGCAAAAGCAAATATAAGTAAGACACAAAAATACAAATGAAGAAGAAATGAAATACTAAATCAATAATATGCATTTCTTCTTAAAAAAAAAACTGATAGAAACAAAGAAAAAGGAAATAAACAGCTTTGTGGTATAATTTGCAGAGTAAAAATGGATTTATTCCCAAAAGAAACACTTTGTTATTGTGACTATAAACTTGAAGTACAGTATAATATTAAATTGAGACTTTTCAAGAGAATATGTATTCCTCTTTTCTTTCTGGGATTGAAAGCATTTCATTTGTGCAGTTATCCAGGATAAAATACAATACTATGTTATTTTCACCTGCACAGATGAAATAAAAGATCCTTTCTTGAGTAATCTATCCTAAAAGCAAGTTATTTTCCCTCAAGGCATCAACAATTATGCCTATTTAGAAAGAAACTAAATGCTCATCTCAACCTAACTTCTCCTCTTTTTTGGTGAACACTTTTTTGTGATTTACACAGTTAAAAACTTTTCAAAAGAAAGCAACCCTCATGGTTCTAGTTCTCTGCCATACACAGCCACAACCTCATAGAGACACACAAAGTGATGGAAAGGAGAACACAAGGTAAAGGATGATATGTACAATACAGCATGTGGCTACAAAGTCTTCCAGAAAATGCCTTGCTAACAAAGCCTCCTGAATGGTATGTCTAACTGTTCTGACATGTTAGTTCAACCGGCTAGAGCAGTCACCTTGAAACTGGTAGATTTGGGTTTGAGTCCCAGTTTTGTCAGACATTTTTATGTCTGTTTCCCCTTGAGAATATTTCTAGCTGCACACCCATAACCCTTTTCCTTAAAGTAAATGGCTTGGAAAATGACTTTCTATTTTCAAATTATTCCTCATAAGGAGATATTAAATTAGATTTTTCTGATATTGTGGCTAGTTGGATGCAGAAAAATTTTTCAGAGGTTTAAAAGGGGATGTCCTTATCAATTATTCAATTTATTAAATCATAAATTGTCACAATTTTCTTTGTTGGAAAATAAATCCAGCAGTTATAGCCCTTATCTGGTTTATTACTTCATTTATTCCATCATTTATATACATATGTAGGACAAGGAACCTTGTCAAAAGCTTTTATAAAATCTGAAAACTGAATCAACCTTTCTTTTATTTTCAGAAGATTTCAAAACATCAGAAAAAAAAACTGAACTAACTGAGACAACTGACTCCACAAAACAGTATTGATTTATAATTATAAACTTGAAAGTCCCCGAAAATTGCATTAACAAAAAACCAATATTCTCAAACAAAATTTACTCTCAAAAAAAAACAATAATATTCTTCATTATTTTCAGTTACATTGATATTAATGTAGTGTACCCTGGATGTGTGTGCTGCCATGATATGGCAGTGAAACAATGGAACTCTTTCATATTTATTTAGAAGGTCTTAATGGCCAAATCAGAAAATCTAATTTCAGTGAAACATGTACAGGAAGCTGTCAAAGCATCCATTTAAGCATGTATTATTCAATGGAGGTTTGATAGACTTTGATCTGAAAGAGGTGACAAGGGTTAGGTCTTTGCTTTAAGAGCATTATGTTGAGAGGAATACTTAAATGGGTAAATTAGAGTATTATTTAATACGGAGTAACTCCATAATAATTTATTATGGAGTTATATTAAATTTCAATAAATTTTAAAAAATTCAAGGAAAAGAACAAAATAGTCCTACATAAAATACCTATTGAGCAAATCAAAGGAATTTTAGTTTTAAAATGCAGTGATTAGGTTGAAAGGCATTAAAGCAAAATAAGAAAAGAAGAAGTTTTGGTGACATGAGAAAGGGGAGACTGTGTAATGTAGGTGATGCCACTATTTCAAGGATTGTGGTAGATTTTTTAGGTTTAAGTTAATTTTTCATTTCCATTACAATTTACAAGGAGACTGAAAAACAGCTTCAATGTTGCTTGGACTAACTGATGCAAAATAAAATTAGACATTGAATAAACAGAAGGCCAAAAGAAGATGTGATTTCATTCTTCTTACTCTTGTTGAGTAAAATGTTTATCATCTCAAGAATTATGACTTAATTGCTAAAATTATACAAAAAATTATTAATGCAACAATTTGGTTCACGAGTAAGCAACATAATTTATAGGATTGAAATATTCATTTCTAAAATATTATTCTTTGATTTCCATTTTAGTTGAGTAAAGCTGTATCAATGATTTTGGGAAGGATATAAACTAAATATTATTTGAGAACTTTACCTCTTGACCAATAAATAGAAATGAAATTATTAAATACAGGGATAAAATGTTACAATAAAAATTGAGGAGACTTTCATTTCTTCCAGCAACTGGGTTGAACTATGAGTAAATAACAATTAGGAATGATTTTGGTTTATTGACAATATAATGATAACATCACAGTTTAATATTGTCAGAATTTAAACAAAAATATTAGTTTTCACTTTCCTGTTATTAATTTTCCAGAAAGGGAAACACAGCACTATTTTATTGAATCATGTGGTTTAGTTTTTGATTTTAGTTAGGAAAAAATTTCAAAGAGAACAAGGCTAAAAAAATGCAAAAACAAACTAGACAAATGGGACAAAAGACAAACACTGATAAGTACTGAAGTTACTGATATCTCCTTACCTATTGATGCCAGCCCTGGTTTGGCAGATTAAGAAAGAGAAAAAATATTTTAATTAAAACCAATTCTAAGATAGAAAGCATTTCATCATCATTTTCATAATCAAGTTAGCTTACTTGATTAAGCTTAGAATTCTATTGTGATTCAACTTACAGTGATCTATTGACAGTCACTATCTCATAATCATTATCAGGATTAACTAGAACATTGTCCACATAGTGTTGCCCTGCAGTTCCGGCCACAATGGTTCCCCTCTCTTCTCTGTCCACAGCCATGTTCCTACAACAAAATCAAGGGATTTAGTAGTTAGGGGAATTAAAAAGAAATAATTTTTCCACTTCATAGACCCAATCAAACCAATATGGAACTGAACAATTTAAATGGCAGGAAAATACAGTGGTCCTTACTGTAGCAGACTGCAACTATTCCAAGAAAAATAGCAAATTGAAGATTCTGCTTTCTTAGAAAAAATCTCTCATGATCAGTTTGCCTACTATACTAAACTAGTACACAGCCAAATTAATACACTCAGCACCATTTTCTCACAAATTTATCTTTAATTGCTCATTTTATTAGGTTATAATTAAATTTATTGCACTAAAGGAGTGAACACACATTTCTTAATCCTTTGATGACAAATTTACATTGGTAGTTTGGAAAATTCATAAAAACAGTTGCAATTGTCCTTGTGTCTGTTCAACATTTTGAGTTACCACCCTTTGCATCTATCAATGCCCCTTCTGGGCATACTCTCACTGGAGCTCTAGATAGTCAGGGTTAGGGATATTGTATCACATTGTACAACAATGAATATTCTAGTTCAGCATATACCCACTTCCAATAGTTTATATCCTTGTGTTCCTTGGCCCACTTTAATATTAATTTAATAATTAATACGATTAGTAATTAATTAATCTTCAAGTTGTACAATTTAAAGTATTTTAAAAGTTAAAAGCTCAATACATACACAAAATGAGATTGTTCTCAATTTTTGATATTATCACCTGGTACAATCACATACTGTTACAATTGTTAATTACTCAAATAAATTGGTGAGAAAATGGTGCTGAGTGTATTAATTTGGCCAGGGACAGTAGTTATATGAACTAACGGACATGGACATGAAAATCTTTTTGCATCTCTATTCTAATTTTCTCAGTTTTTGATAATTTGCATTCTTTATGATCAGAAGTATGTGTTTTCTTTAAACAATTTGTTAATGCTACACATAAATAGATGTTAACAACAAATTAATGCATTGAAAGTTCTCTTATTATGAATTCTATGGATTGGCAAACCCAATTAAAAAGCATAATTTTTCATGTAATTTTTCGTATTTTAATCTCATATTTTGCAGAGACCTTTGCCCTGTTTATTGAAATATCTATGAAACATTTAACTTAAAACAGGGATATTTTTACAACAAAACATTCCATTTTATAATCCTTCTCTGGCAATACAAAAATGTTAATTGTTTAAAACGATTTCAATGAACTTAATCCACATCACTACTTGCACATTAACCAGTTTGGATGAGGTTAAAACATATACCGATAAAAAATGATTAAAAGTGATTTGAGTTAAAATATAAAAAGTCTGAGTGGATAGTTTTCAAATTAACAATATCTTTCTTGAATTAAGATGAATTTAACTGATTTATATTCACCCTATTTTATAATATTTTCAGATTATTTTAATTCAGTCATTGACTTTCCAATGTGCTACCAAATAAGTAGAACGGTCATGATATCCTAGAAATTGAGCAGCAAAATAATTTATAGCCACTACTGCGACATTAAAATTACCTCAAAAGGTTAGTTATTAACTTCAAAAGAGCTATTTAATGAGAGGAAGATGCATTGCTGGAAAGGATTTTCATTTGTTTGAAATAATTCTCATATGATCATTAAAGTTACTATAATTATTAATACTGTACAAAGTACAGAAATGCATACAATATAGTATTTGCAATAAAGTTTGATTTGAATGGATTTTTAGAATAATAATGTAATTTTTGTATAACCCAGCCATTGGGGGAGCAATCCAGCTCAACTTGATGCCAGTCCCAAACCCGGATAAATGGAGAGGGTTGGTCAGGAAGGGCATCCGACCGTAAAAACACCCTACCAAATCCTTTAATGGAATGGCAGATGAAAGAAATAGGATGGCGACTAGGGTGTCCCCCATAAGCGACACACAGATCTGTAGCCCAAAGGCTGTGAGAAATGGACTTGGGCTACCGGATCATGGATGGGTCTGGCTAAAGAAGCAATTCTACCAAAGGAAGGAGTATGCACCTTTCGGACCGGATTGTTGAACATTGGGAACATGATGGGGAAAAGTAGGGAGATTGCTGACCTCAGGAGTCGAAGACGACTGAAAATACTGTGTGTGCAGGAGACAAGATGAAAAGGAAACAAGGCTAAAGAGCTGGCAGAGGGCTATAAGCTATACTACAGCAGAAAGAAAAACTGAAGGAATGGTGTCGGGATTATCTTGGATGAGGAACTGGAAGGAAGGGGTTTATGAGGTAGACCGCAAGAGTGACCAGATTATGGCAGTGAAATTAGAAATTGGAGGCGGCCACTATTGTTTGTGCTTATGCACCGCAAGTAGGCTGTGAAGTAGAAGAGAAGGATGCATTCTGGAGAGATCTGGACCAGGTTGTTGCTGGAATCCCAGAAGTGGAGAGAGTATTGGTTGGAGCAGATCTGAATGGACACATAGGAAAGCAGTGTAGTGGTGAGGAAAGAGTGGATGGAGACTGGAGTGTCGGGGAGAGGAATGCAGAAGGAGAGTGAATAGTTGAGCATTCAGTGGCATATGATTTGGCTATTGCTAACACCTGGTACAGGAAGAGAGTTGGCCATTTAATGACTTATAAGAGTGGGAGGAATATTAGCCAAATTGACTATATTTTGTGCTGCAGAAAACATCTGAAGGAGGTGAGAAACTGTAAGGTGATCAATGGAGAAAGTGTAGCACCCCAGCATAGGCTATTGGTAGCAGATTGTGATATTAAAATAAGGAAGAGGATGAAACAAAAATGCATAGGGCCACAGAAGATAAAGTGGTGGAAACTAAAAGAGGAAGGACCGAAGAATGAGTTTCTTCAGAAGGTCCTGTCGGAACTGAAGTCTCCAGAAGATGTGCAAGAATGGTGGGAAAATAATAGCAAGACTATTAAAAATATTGGAGAAAAGGTACTAGGAAAAACATCAGGTAAAGGAGCACCACCGGAAAAGGAGACGTGGTGGTGGGGAGAGGAGGTGCAAAATAAAAATTAAAGGAAAAAGAGAAACCAAAAAGAATTGGGACCTAAATTGAACCCAGGCAGCAAGAAAGGTGTACAGGGTAGCAAGAAAGAATGCAAAGAAAGCAGTAGCGAAGGTGAAAGTGGAGGCAATAAATGAGGCCTATGAGGCACTTGACAGTATGGATGGGGAGAGAGAGCTACTTAGAATAGCAAAAGCTAAAGACAGATCCTCAAAGATATTACAGCAGCCAGCAAATCAAGGATGCATCAGGAGTCATACTACGGGAAGATGGAGATATTAGGAAAAGATGGAAAGAGTACTTCCACAAGTTATTGAACAAGGAAAATCTGAGGTTAAGGAATGAGGAGGGTGATGGAAATGAACACGTTCTTCAGGATTTGAGTAAGGTAAAGTGAAAGCTGCGTTAAGTTAAATGAAAAGGCTGTTAGAGCAGACCAGATACCAGTGGAGGCTTTGAAGTACCTAGGGGAAGAGGGGATTGGTGTGCTCTGGGATTTGGTTAGGAAATTGTCACAGCAGGAGAAGATACTGGAAGAATGGAGAAAGAGCATCCTGGTCCCACTATACAAAGGGAAAGGTAGTAAATGCACAGCACACATCCCAACCACAACGGTGTAAAATGTGTACAAAGGGAAAGGTGATGTCCAGGATTGTGGAAACTACAGAGGAATAAAGCTGATGTCCCACACCAAAATTTGGGAAAGGATTGTTGAAGCCCGACCATGACAGGAAACAAAAATCAGTGAAGAACAGTTTGGATTCATGCTTGGAAGAAGCACAACAGATGCAATATTTGCTCTAAGGAGACTGATGGAGAGGCATAAAGAAATGCAAGTGAACTTACACACGGTGTTTATAGATCTGGAGAAAGCATATGATCAGGTACCCAGGCAGGAAGTATGGAGGTTCATAAGGAAGAAAGGAGTATCAGAGAAGTAAGTGAAGCTATCATCAAAACAAGAGAACTCCAAAGCCGTAAGGTCAGCAAGGTAAGAAACAGAAACTTGGACTTACCTCAGGGTGGTTCGACTGCTGCCTATGCTGAGTTCAACGTTGCAGGGGAAGTCTGACACAGCTACTGAGGATGGAAACTTTGTTTCAGAAATACGTATTTAGTGTCTTCTAAATAGCGGTGCTTCCCCTGCAACGTTGGACTCAGCATAGGCAGCAGTCGAACCACCCTGAAGTAAGTCCAAGTTTCTGTTTCTTACCTTGCTGACCTTACGGCTTTGGAGTTCTCTTGTTTTGATAATTTACTAACAGCTGTGTCTCTTTTCCTTTCTTTCCTTAGGTTAAGCTAGTGAAGGGGATGTACGAAGGATCAGAGACTCAAGTCAGAACTAGTGCGGGCATGACTGAGGGCTTCCTGATCGGTGTTGGGCTACATCAAGGTTTGGCACTTAGCCCTTACCTCTTCGACCTGGTTATGAATGTGCTGGTGGAGAGAGTAAAAAGGGAGGCACCATGGAGCATGTTATTAACAGATGACATTGTTCTTTGCGAAACATCCAGGGAAAAACTTGAAGAGACACTGGAGATGTGGAGAAAGACACTGGATGAAATAGGGATGAGAATAAGCAGGACGAAGACGGAGTGTGTGACAATGAGCAGTGTCTAAAATGTGGTGATAAGGCTCCAAGGGAAGCAGTTAACACCAGTAAAGAAATTTAAGTACCTGGGGTCTATCGTGGAGGGCAGTTGTGGATTGGACGAGGAGATCCAGCATAGGGTGAAATGTGAGTGGATGAATTGGAGGAGGTTGAGCGGTGTGCTGTGTGATAAGAAAGTAAGCTGTAAAATGAAAGGAAGACTTTAAAAAGGTAGTGAGGCCATGGGGCAAAGACAAGGCCAATTAAACAGGCTCAGGAAAGAAAGATGGAAGTGGCAGAAATGAGGATGTTCTGGTGGATGTGCGGAGTGATGAGGAAAGAAAAATAAGAATTGACTACATCAGAGGGACGGTCAAGGTGGGACCACTGGGGAAGAAGGTGCAGGAGATTAGATTGAGGTGGTATGGACATGTGGAAAGGAAGAGTGAGGAGTACCTTGGGAAAAGAGTGGAAGAGCTTGAGATAGCTGGGAGAAGGAAAAGAGGCAGGCCCAAGCTCAGGTGGAAAGACAAAGTGGAGGAGGACTTGAAGGAGAAAGGCTGGACATGGGAGTATGCCTTGGACCAAAGGTGCTGGAGGAGAAGGATTAAAGAAGGAAACGCCAACCCCATGGGAATAATAAGGTAGAGATAAAGAAGAAGAGAAGAATGTAATTTTTGTATAATCCAAAAATGTTGTAATCTGAACAGAGTCAACTCCCAATTAGTTCCGATCTAGTGAATTAGTAACAAAATTAAAATCTCTAACTCTATTAATAACTTTATTTAATGATAGTAAAATAGAACATCATTATTTATTTACAAAAATTTGTATCCATTCCCTGAAGTAGTAATAGTAGTAATTTCTTAACATGGCCTTGTCATTTTGCACTTGAGCCCACACTGTAAATCAAACCGTTTTCACCGAAGTCTAATGCGTTACCATAGAGTAATCTTATAGAAGGGTCGCATCCATGCATCCAAGTGATATGCCTTTTTCATGTACTTAGGGATGCAACCAGTTGGCACTGCACGTCGTCACATCGGCCTTCATGTAATTGTAGCAGGCCTGGCTTGTTCAAGAGGATTCAAAAAATCCTGGCCCGGGCAAGGCGAAGGATTTTTTGAACCTTCTTAACCCATTGGCTTATTATTTTTTTCACTATGGAGGTGCAGGAAATACAATTTATTTCAACGATAATCATCATTTAATAAAAGTTTAATATCTCATGAACTATATTAGCAATGTTTATGAAATCTAACAGAAGTAAAGAACATACAATATGGAATATGAATATTTACTTGTTTTCATTTTTTCTATAACTGTTAACACTATTATTATAAACTTTTTAAATTGTTCATATTTTGCTAAATTTTGTTTTCAATTCTCCACTCCAGCAAATTATTCCAAATTAAATAGTATATTTTGAATATAAATTATACATTCATTATTCTCTGAAAATTTAATCA
>KZ309299.1:166053-179547 GCA_000376725.2 Ladona fulva | reverse complement strand
AAAAAATTCAAACAATTTTGACTTACTATGTGTTTTTACGCAAATGTCGCAACAGCGCCCGAATATCTCCCGTTTAAAATGTATGGGCCAATGAATTTTAAATGGTGTCTTCATGATGGTGAATCTAGTATAGCATAAAACATTTCAAACTAATGGTTAAAAAACTTTAGTATTTCTAAAAATAAAAATATATTTATAGTAGGATTACCTTCACACAGATTTATTGTGATAGATCTTGAAGCAGTTTGGTAGGAGACGAGCAACATGGCACTGCTCACATTCCCATCGACTTTCACATTTTTCTCCCTTTCTTCTGCAGACCTCACAATTTCTAGAGAGTTTTTTCTTAACAGGGTTTGGCATAGCAACCATGTGCATTTCACCATGGATTAGTCTGCAGGTGATACCTGCATAGCAGGGGGTTTGGGTTTTTCTCATTTGCTTCCCTTTTGTTTCCTAATGGGAATACCTAGGCTCAACCAAGTCCTTTATTTCATCCAATGTGTCATTCTTCCGACATAATGTTTGTCATCCCTGTTTTACAAAGTTTACTTGCCACCCATTGTCTTGGCCCTGTTTATTGTGTAAGTTTACCACATGGAAATGAAAGGTTTTGGGAAAAACCAGCAGATCTGCTGTGGATCTGCAGCAGATTTCTTCTTTAGCACGGATGTCGGGTGAGGAAGGTTTTGGCAACCTGGCGCTCCTTAATAAGCACTAGGATTTCCATGCAAAGTGTGCCTTTTGGTATAGGAATTATTTGTGAGATTTTAGTTCTTCTTTATCTGCGAAGGAGGAAGGTCAGTGTCGCTGGATTTTACCCTTCAATTAATACTTAAAGAAGTTTGTTCCCACTTCTTTCATCGTTGTGAGAGGAATGTGTTGATTTCTCTGACCATCTTCTATGTAAATAAGAATTAGATTAGATAGAAATCAGATTATCTGAAATGCATACTCAGTGCAAACTGTTCGACAGGAAGCGAATTTGGAATTTCCCTTACATTACTCGATAACAAATTCTCTTTCAGATTAAGATTAGGGAAGCCAACGTTGGGTTACAATCCATGGAAAGATATTTCATGAGTTCAAGGCATTACTGAACGTTAAAATATGAGTGAGTATGTACAAAGAAGCATAAGTCACCAGAAAAAGTTCCATTATTAGACGAAGTAGCATACGGAGCTTTTAGTAAAACTCAGATAGTTCATGTCTTTGGTATTCCAAAATGGATATACAGACAAAGATAATCAGGTATCAGGATAAATAAAATAACATCACAACATCAGGCTGTATTGGGCACAATGCTAAGCAATGAAATGTAGCTCTTCATAAGCATGTTGAAGAAGAATAACTGGTCATGTAGGCAGACAATGAAAGTGGGCAAACATTCAAGAAAAGGCAAGTTTAGTTGTTTCAAATCTCTGGACTTCCATTACTCCAACCACCACAATGGTTGGTTGTGGCACTTTTGTTTACATCCCTTTAATTTAAATCATAGTCATCATCAGGCTTGATAATGACTATGATTAATCGAAACTAGTTGCCAACGAATTTATTGTACATCAGTAAAGGTTTTTTATATTGTTTTTTTAAAATGTAGTTTTATTTAACACTTGGTGTAGAATTCAGAATTCCACAAAGTTACGGCCTCTTCCGTGAATTTTACAGTAGAATCGGTGGAAATTTTTGCAGACTGACAAGCAGTGAAGTTGAGCTTATTGTAGAATCAGTGGGACATGCAATTTTTATCTGATATGTGAAAGGCAATATCAGTGCGTGAATGAGTGTTGGTTATTCTGAGATTTTTTGCATCCGGCAAACATGTAATTACAAGGCACCCTTGTAATATTTCTCCTCAAAGCTGAATTTTATATACCTTATTTGCTATAATACAAAAAGATTTGAGATTATTCTTACAGCAGTCTTCAGTACCATTTTCGCATAACAGCAAATCATACCACAAATGTTTTGAAAAATTATTCATCAAATGATGAATAATTTATTAACCAGAGAGATTTTAACTATTATTGCCTTGTAATAAGTATTATTATTATCTTGGCTTATTGAGATAAAATATGCTTATCGAATTAATTGTGTTATCGATCTAGTGAATTAGTAACAAAATTAAAATCTCTAACTCTATTAATAACTTTATTTAATGATAGTAAAATAGAACATCATTATTTATTTACAAAAATTTGTATCCATTCCCTGAAGTAGTAATAGTAGTAATTTCTTAACATGGCCTTGTCATTTTGCACTTGAGCCCACACTGTAAATCAAACCGTTTTCACCGAAGTCTAATGCGTTACCATAGAGTAATCTTATAGAAGGGTCGCATCCATGCATCCAAGTGATATGCCTTTTTCATGTACTTAGGGATGCAACCAGTTGGCACTGCACGTCGTCACATCGGCCTTCATGTAATTGTAGCAGGCCTGGCTTGTTCAAGAGGATTCAAAAAATCCTGGCCCGGGCAAGGCCAAGGATTTTTTGAACCTTCTTAACCCATTGGCTTATTATTTTTTTCACTATGGAGGTGCAGGAAATACAATTTATTTCAACGATAATCATCATTTAATAAAAGTTTAATATCTCATGAACTATATTAGCAATGTTTATGAAATCTAACAGAAGTAAAGAACATACAATATGGAATATGAATATTTACTTGTTTTCATTTTTTCTATAACTGTTAACACTATTATTATAAACTTTTTAAATTGTTCATATTTTGCTAAATTTTGTTTTCAATTCTCCACTCCAGCAAATTATTCCAAATTAAATAGTATATNTAAGTATTTTATTATCTTGGCTTATTAAGATAAAATATCCTTATCGTATTAATTGTGTTATTAAAAACTGCAAAAAGAAATGAAATTGAAATAAATAACAAAATATACATATTGACCCTAAAAGTTGCCAGTGATGTAGGGCAAGGGGTATAAAAACAATGATAGCCCTTGTAATAAGTATTATTATTATCTTGGCTTATTGAGATAAAATATGCTTATCGAATTAATTGTGTTATTAAAAACTGCAAAAAGAAACTAAATTGGAATAAATAACAAAATGTACATATTGACCCTAAAAGTTGCCAGTCAAGTAGGGCAAGGGGTATAAAAACAATGATATCCCTATAGCTTCTTTCCCTATCTACCATTTTAGATTTTATAAATAAACTTTCCCTAGGAGTGCCATCTGTCTTGTTTGGCTTTCCAGTATACATTTGTCAACTATGACCCTTGTGAAGACATCGGTGCATGATCATATGACTTGCGAAACACTGTGAAAATGTTCGAATTCTGGACTCGAAGAAATGAAAATTGGTCTCATGGCCAGGTTCTTCAATTCTAGCCCAATCACAAAGTTTCCTTTGTGAAATTTTCATCACTTGTTTCCTTCATTCTTTATAGTGTGTATTATAATATGCCTCTTTAGTTGATCGCTTTATGTGAATCATTGCAGTTAAAGAATTCGTTATTCATCCTCAATTATCAGCCTGGTAAAAAACAGCTTCCTCATAGTGAAATATGACCAAATGAAGTAATAAAGAAAGGCGCTGTCTTTGTCCAAAATGCTGACAAAAATACGACGAAAAGGCACCCAATCTTACGAAGCATCCTATCTTCAGCAAAACAATTCCGTGCTGCGCCATGTAACGTTTTGTGCCCGGAATTAAAAACGTTTCTCTTATGTTATTTATAAAGTTAAAGGTTTTGTATTTGTACAGAAAATAAATTCACTATTTTTTCTGAAAATTTCCTGCTTGACGTTTCTTCCAGAGCGTATAAGATGAAAAATAGCAAGCGAATTCAAACTGTTCTTGAGGTTGCCGGATTGGGCCTGCTATGACTGCACAAAGGCAGAAGGGACAACGCGCTGCACCAACTGGTCGTTGCAAGTACATACGTGAAAAATGCATATCACTCGGATGCATGATGGGGGCCCTCTATAAGATTACTCTATGGTACCAGGAACCACAGTGTTTCTTGAGAGATAGACCCAAATACATCGGTTCAAAGATAACCACAACTTATTCCCAATTTTCTTGAAAGTATCACTTTCTCATTGTTTTTTTTTGTTTAGGATAATATTTAATATTGATTGAATCACAGCATGCTGTTCGGAATTACTTTAAGATTAAAAGTTTTCAAAAATAATCATCGCCAACTTTCTCTATGCATAAGTGCGCACCGATTTCCCTTAAAAAAATACACCCGGCCATAAGATTAACATTGTGTTTCCAAGAAGTTGGACAGAGTATATAAGACAAGATAAGAAGGGAGGCATCTGGCCGTACTGATTGAGTGGAGTGGAAGAAGGTGTGAGAAAAAGTGATATCAAAACGTCCCATAATACCCATAACCCCTCTATAAGATTACTCAATGGCGTTACCCACATGGCTATCTGGAGGGGTTATAATTAACCCTTGGAAGGTCATGTTGTGTCTGTCCGATGCATCTATTAGACGCTATGAGTGACTTGGCGCCACCTCCAGAGAGTTAGTAGTGGTTATACATATACCAAACTTTAGAAAGTATTTAAAAGTGCAATAAAAATTTACAAATAAAATTATTACCATTTAAAAATGAAAAATGCATACCTGTAAAATCCATTATGAGATGCAGTTTGATAAATAGGCAGCCGAACTCTTTCAAAACCAGATACTTCCAGAATATGCATGCCTAAGTTGTAGTGGACATAGTTGTAGGTAAAGTTAGAAACCACCTATGGTAAATAAAGAGAGTTGGAAATAATTTCAGAACTATATACATTTATAAAACTTTTAAATAGCAGAAATAAAAATTACCTGCTTCAAAATTATTGCATTATGATAGGGAACAAAATTCCTTGTAAAGTAATTCCTAAAGAGAGTAACCTCTTGATATGGGCTGCTGCGCCTGCCTTCAATATGGACAGTTGGATTGTTTGCATTATTCTTGAAAAGGTTGTTACTGATGTAACCCTTGAGGGCTGTAGCAGAGCCTCTAGAGTCTGCTTTAACCAATAGACCCCCTTGGTTGCCACGCACCAGGTTGTTCTATAAGAATAATTACACTTACTAAATTACGCTTCTTAAGTTGAAATTATACAAGTGGGATGATGAAAGGGTTTATGTTTATTAATCCAGAGTATATTAATCATTTACCAAATGAAGTACAATCAACATAATGTTTGCTAAACCAAAAGAGATATACAATTAACAAGAATGGACAGCAAATGATGATGAGCTTTCTTATAGTTTACAAAAACTTTTCTTTTGTAAACTATAAGAGAGACTGTAAAGACCTACTTGGAAAAAAATTGGCATCACTTTCTCAGAATCACATGGAAGAAAAATCAAGTGATATGGTTTGTTAGGATGGGAAAGCATACAGTAGTCCAGGAAACTGAAGAGAAGGATAGGGCAAGGTTTTTCTGTTTACTTTGTAGGCTCAGTTCATTCAAATGTTCTAACAGTGAGCATTCTATTCCTACATACTTCCTCCATAAGATAGTGTCCTTTTGCGACCAACTTCTCCAGATGTCCCCTCTATCATCAATTGATTAGCCAACACCATTTCTCTGACTAATTCCTTTAAATTGGATGCCAAAATGAAAAAGAGATTACTGGAGGGCATTCTATGGTCTGTATTTTTGATCTATTCATAACCAGGATACCATATCAATTAGAGGAAGGATCAGCAATCAATGAGCATGTGAAGACTAACAAGGCAACATTAACTTGGTTGGTATCACCAGAACAAAGCAGCTCTTTCAACTAAACCTTCTCACAAATGGAAGCAAATCTTATTCTTCAGCTGTTGCTTCCATTTTAAATCCCTACAATTTGCATACATTGGCAATGCTTTTGATAATCTAAAAACGAAAATGGATCATATCAATACCACTGACACCACACCTTTCTTAATCCTTTTCATCTCTGTTGTCAGAGCTTTTACCTCCTCACCAATTGATCCATTGAATCTTCAGAAAGATTTACCCCTTATTCAATCCACATATGTACATGAGAGGTCTGCATGTCAGCTCAGCACATGAGCTAGCTTCAGGCTGGGTAAAGCTAGTAGTCTACTGGGCTGAGTATAACTTAGGAAGGAAACAATTATTCATTCTCAAACTGTGTTTTAGGTTTTGGAATGGGACAGAGGCCTTTTTAAGTTGTCAAGTATGTAAGTATGCAAGGTGTGATAAAAAAAATCGAAATTTTTTAATTTCCCAGGCTGTATAATTCCAATTGTCAAATTTTTTTTTCTGTGTATTAGTACACATGTCCCTAACATACATTGTTAAGGGAAGCCATTTTCAAAGGTTGGTCCATTGTTGGCAGTCGAAAAGGTTACATACATGTGTTTAACTGTGACTGGTGACTTTTGACTTGTGGAAAAATGGAACAAAGCAATTGCATTAAATTCTGTGTTAGAAATGGAATTAAGTGCTGCACATCATTGGAAATGTTAAATGTTGTTTTTGGTGAATGTTCAATGAATTACATGAGTGATTATAAGTGGTACAAAAATTTTTGAGAGGGTCATGAAGAAACTGAAGATGACGGATGTTCCAACATGTCGACAACCGATGATAACATTGAAAAGGTAAAAAAAAAATATGAACGATCACCGTATCACTATCAGAGAGGTTGCAGATGATGTTGGCATATCATTTGGCTCATGCCAAGCAATTTTCATGGATGTTTTGGACATGAAACGGATGGCAGCAAAAGGGCCATTCCATGTCAAGTGGACCAATGGTCCCCACTTGACGATCACCATTTTTCTCTGTATACTATATCTCTGCAAATATTTCATCGATGGATGTAAAACTTGGCAAATGTTCATAGAAGATATAAATTTATGTTCACACAGAATTTCATTGAAATCGGTGATGGTCGAGCAGGGCATTTCTCTAAAATTGGTCCACTTGACATGGAATGCCCCAATATTTGTCCCAAAATCGTTGAATTTTTACCAAAAGCAGCACCAAATGAACATTGCTCAAGAGTTGCAGAATGAAGTCAATGATGATCCAGAACTTCTTGAATGGGTCATAGCTGGTGACAAAACATGGGTGTATGGGTATGATGTCGAAACTAAGGCCCAGTCATCCCAATGAAAACTTCCTGAAGAACCAAGACTGAAAACAGCAAGTCAAGTTCAATCAAATGTGAAGGTTCTGCTCACGGTTTGCTTTGACTTCAATGGCGTAGTGCATCATGAGTTCTTGCCACGAAATTTTGCCATCCATAAGGAATATTACCTGGAAGTTCTATGCCGTTTGTGTGAAACAATCGGAAGAAAATGATTGGACCTGTGACAAAACAATTTGCAGCAATTGCACCACGATAACTCACCAGCTCACACCTCACTGCTTGTTCATTAATTTTTGGCAAAAACCAACATGATGCCTCAACCACTGTATTCACCCCTGTGATTTCTTCCTATTCCCAAAACTGAAACAAAACCTTGAAAGGACTACGTTTTAGCAACATCGAGCAGATTGCCGATCACAGACACGTTTAACCTTTTCGACTGCCAACAATAGACTAAGTTTTCAAAATGGCTGCCATTGACAATATAAGTTAGGGACATGTGTACCAATACACAGAAAAAAAAGTTTGACAATTGGAACTATACAGTCAGGAAAATTAAAAAATTCTGTGTAATTTTTTATCATACCTTGTACAATATGCAAAAAGTCTTCTTAGTTCTATAAAATCAGCAATACAAAGAATCATAAGAATAAATCTGATTTCGATTAAAAAGAAAATTATAATTTAAAAAATTTTCTGTTAGCTTATATAATTTACTGGCATTTCTTATCTTCAGTTATCTCTATACCAGCTTGAACATTTCTAAAGATATTTAAATCATTGCTGAAAGAGTAATTGAGGTAAAATAAAAGCATATATTTTCAAATTCATCATACAGACTGGTTTTGGAACAATTTCGAAGTTTGGCTGGGGTAGGGCGCAAGAGGAAAATTTCTTCCTAATTTCAGTCTAGGTCGGGTTTGGGCTCAACTATGAATGGGCCCTTTGGCCCATGCAGACCTCTACAGTACATACACTGAATTTATTCAGTCCTTTTTTTCAAGCACCTGCCTGATGGAGAGAAAGATGCTGGCCAATTGAATAATGTTACTCTTTGAAGCCACTACTGAATTTTTTCCTCAAGATAAGGTAAACATGAATAATTCTAAGTAATTTCTTTTGATTAACAATGATACACAAAGGTGACTACAGATTATCTCACAGCCAATTAATAAACAAAAGATACAATAAAGTGTCAGTGAAAGAAGACATATCTAGAAAGTGACTGAAAGAAGGTAAAGAATTGAGTTAAAAAAATGATTGCTAATTTATAAGCTCTAAAAATGTTAAACTCTCCAAAGAGTTTTACATAATTCTTTGAGAGATATTAATCACAGGCAGCTCACCTTGAAAAAGATACTTTGGGTATTTTGTATGTCCATTGATACAGCAGCTGAACAAGTAGTGAAATTTCCATACAGATTTAAACAGTTATTGGTGAACTGATTCCATTCCATTGTTATCATTGGATTTATCTCTCCAGCACTAGCATAGTTAATAGCTCCCAATTGGTTTTTTGTAAATACTGAGTAGGAAATGTTGTGCTGAACATCACGATCTTCAAAACAGAAACATTTTCATAAACATATTGCTGCGAATTGCTAGAATGCCTCAAAATTTGCAATACTCACTGAATCCAATAGCTGAGATGGGTAAAGTTACAACCTCTGCAATGAAACCATAGTGACTGCTAGCCCCATTTGCAAACAATTTCACACTTAGACTAGGACCAGACGTTTTAAAGAATTTTCTTTCATTATTACTTCCAATATTAATTTTGCTGAGTAATTTTGTGGTAACGTTGTATACATCACCATCATACAATGAAATAGTATCTTCTTTCCCAGGTTTTTCAGTGGAGTTGAAAAGATTGAACTGGAGCAACCTAGAAATTTAGGAAGGCAAAAGTATAAATTCAATATTTCAAAATGAACTTTCAGTATCAAACAATGTAGCTCTTATTCAAAAGTGGTGCAAAACATGGCAACTTTTAATGTAAGATTTGTTTCTTAAGAAAGAAAACAATTGTATCAGAACTACTCATACAAAATGAACAACTGGAAGTTGACTCAATTGAATATCATCAATCTTAAAAATAACTGCAGCACAAATATCCAAAAAAATCTGCAGTAAAGTAAATAATAAGCTCAGTTTTATAAAGGGCATTGTAGGTAGATGCGATAAAAAGGTTGGGTAGTGATGCCATTTCAACTTGGTTAGACCCCATCTGAAATAGAAGAATGTAGCAAATATATGGGATCCAGCAGAAGAAATGTGTACTCACAAACTCAAGAAAGTTCAGCACAAGGCACAATTTGTTGCAAAATTCTATGATTATAAAGCAAGCATTACAAGTATGCTCTCAGATGCAGGTTGAGATTCCTTGAGAGAAAGGAGGTTAGAAGCTAGATACATTCAGAGAAAGAACATCTGCAGAAGACATATGATCAGTATAATGAGACCCCACTGCTTCTTCAGCACAAGTGGAAAAGTGGAAAAGAACAGATGCAAGGAAAAATGATTTTAAGGACTTCTTTCCACAAACAATATGGGACAACAATAATAGAAAGAGTTTATAATCAAAATTAAGAAAATATGAGCATAACTTACCGAAAACCAAATGGCTTAACTTTATATACACTGTTGAATATCTTCACACAGTTGACTGGGCTGTTGTCATATTTGTAGTAAACCAAAACCCTTTCTTCTATTATAACCTCTTTGGTGGGGTCACACATGTCTATCATGCTGAATAAGTTGTATGGATAGTGAACTTCTTGCATGGGAGTGAATGAGCTTTCTTCTGACTCTCTTCCTTCTCCAGTAAGTGAAATTGCTGATAACCCAATGCCTAGTACATCTTCCACCCTTTATAAGAAAAATCAAGATACGAATAAATAAGAACATCTTACAACTGCTTGATTATTTGCCTGACACTACTTGTGAAACAAATTTATACTTGCAATCCAACTGTGATTTTTCCAACAATAAAAGGTATTTCTCGAGGAAAATAAATTTAAGTCTCTCATTGTAAGATTAAACATTGACATGCTCCCACTGAATCCTACTTTTGCCAAGAAACACTCTGCTTCTTGCTTGAGCCTTATCATGGTAAATAATGTGAAAAAAGTTAAACCTTTTTTCACATTATTTACCATGATAAGGCTCAAGCAAGAAGCAGAGTAATAAGCATGGCCAAATACCCACACCAGGTATCTCAGCTCATGATCTTACATATCTAAACTATGCTACGTGCACCAAAAGACAGAAGCCAAAAATTCTTATCTACCATGACATAAAAAACATCAATGTAAATGCAATGTTAAATTCAGTCACAGAACTCCTTCTAGTGGAGATTTTCTAACTTGCCCAAATCAATGGTAAAGTCAATCTGCTGAATCATCTTGTAAGTATCAAATTTGTATGATCCTCTATTTACAAGACACTTCAAAAATAAACCAATGCCTTGGATTAATGACTCCATCATATCTTATATGTGAGAAAGGGACACTTCCTCAAGGCTTTACAAGAAAATGAAACTACTTAGTGATTCTAACAGATTCAAAGCACTTTGTAATAAAGTTAAAATTTAATCGCAAGGGCTAAAGCTAAACATAGAAATATACAAATGATCATAAAATCCACTACTTCGGCCTCAACTTTATTCATGATGAAAAGAATAAGACAACAATTATACTCGTTAGCACAGGATATTTAATAAAACTACCTAGGTTTTAAGGCGTCATCGTCAGGAAACAGAGCAAAGTCACAATACATAGTGCTCATCTTCCTATATATTGTGGCTTTGCTCTGTTTCCTGTACTCTGTCCTACTCTCTGTCCTGTTTTATTAAATATCCTGTGCTAACGAGTATAAGTGTTGTCTTATTCTTTTCATAATACAAATGATCTTTTTACAGGCAAGACTCCTTGGAATGGCCTGTATAAACAAGACATAGGAAAATCTAAAAACAAAGTGTTTCCTCTCTATATAGCACAGGATGATATGAACAAATTCTTCATAAATAAATATACGCAAGTTTTCCTGAGGAAAAAGATGAAGCAATACATTCTATGAGTAGTCAAATGCCCATTGATATTCCCTAATTCCAAGTCATCCCTCTTTCAAATAATCCTTGTAAGCCACAAAGTCCTAAGACATAGACAAAGATAATATACTTACCAATATTATTCACATAATAATTTCTGTTCTTCCTTATATCGCCAAAATCTTTAACTTCTCACTGATGGGGTTTTTTCCAAGCTTATAGAAAATATCTATAATTCATCCTATCCCTTGAGTCACCATACCATTGTCTGCCTATGACTTTTGCCAGATAAGTATTTTCCCTTCCCTATCCAAAAGTCTCAAGTGTATTGTTCACAATCCACTGACAAAATTCCAAAACAATTAATCACCTCTTTGGTCTTAATCAATCTGCCTTTAGGTGTCACCATAGCATTGCAACCACGCTTTTTTTGTGGATTGCAATGGACAGAAAGAAAATTTCTCCTGCTTATCGATCCAAGCAAGGCCTGCGATTTCATAGATACCAACTGACTCCCATCCAAGTTGTGAACTTTCAACCTCTCCCCATCTGTTATATCTTGTTTCATCCCATACTTAGCTGGTCGATCCTAAACCTGCCAAATTAACTGTACTTATTCTGATACGAGTCCTATCAATCACAGGGTTCCTCAAAGATCTGTACCTGGTCCACTCCTCTTCTTCCTCAACATTCAGAATTTACATTAATCCTGACAAAAGCTACAAAATCTCTTGCAGTTATTAATCAGGATCTCTCTGTTTCATAATAGCCAAATTCTATAGCTTTGAACATAAATCCAAATAAATCTCAAGCTGTAATATTTGGGAACTGCTAGGTTCTTAGTAATATATATCATCTGCAAATTCCTTAAATCAAAATTGATGACAAGGAAATTGAGTACTGTTCTGCAATAATAACCTTGGTGTATATGTGGACCAATCCATGACTTGGATACCTCAAGTGAATAATATATACAAAAGAACATACTCCACCCTTCATAACCTTAATAGGCATAAACATATACTACCTTCACAACTAAAGAAGACCCTTATACATGCCTTTGATCTATGATTATTGTGATGTGCTTCTCAATGAACTCACTTCACCTGCTAACATTAAGTTAACATGCTCAACACTGACTGATGACCAACATCGTCAACCATCACCGGATAGCATCTGGTGACAGTCGATGATGATCGTTGTCCAGGTTCAGTATGCTTTTCAAAGGCCTTCTTCAAGTAGCACCGCCTCCTAGCAGTTCCATTTCACTTTTTAGTTGTTCTCCATTTCAGTAAAATGTTTGGTAGTTTTGTATTGTGACTGATATTTTTTTAATTGTTTTGTTTTGGTAAACAAATGTACATATTTCTTTACTGCATGTGATGAACCTAAACATTTTTTCATTTTACTATTTATTATTTTAAGTAACAAGGTAAATATGTTCCTATTTAAAAATTTGTTCCTGTTATATGTAGTTACCATGAGAATTTTATCCCCCACCTTCCTTGTTAAGGTAATTACATTTTGAAAGATTCGGTACTTTCCCGGTGAATATGGCATAGAAATGTTACATTTTGTATGGATATTAAGTTTCCATTTATTTCTTACAAAATGCGTTTTTATAATTTTTTGATGCAGAAGGAGCAATTAACATTATAAATTCAGATTTAAACTTATACCTCCAAAGCCGTCCTAGTGTACATGTGGTGTACTGATGGCATTCGCTAATGAAGTTAATGGAACACATCCTCTTTTTAACTGTAGTTGACGGAGGCGACATAGCACAAATTGGATTGTCAAACCCTGAGAGGTATAAATTCTCTGATTCTTGGAAAACATACAGTGATCACAACATAATTCCTTATCGAACCCTAATTTACTTATTCCTGCCTACATTGTCTTTGGGTATTGGTGTGATACCATTTGTTTTGTTTTTACATCTTGTCTGTTAAGACGCTTCACTTTGCTGCACATTTGGGTGAAAAAGAAGGTAAGGATACAAAATAGTTTATACTGTAAACCAAAGAAATGTAAAAATGAAGTTATACCTTCATTCAGAATAAAACAAAAAAGTTCAAATCGTTTGAGCTGTTCATAGGTATATATTAAATATTAAGGAGAGCTATAATGGTATTATTTGGAGAGACCTTCACAAAGCACTTTATCCTACTTTTATTCTTCGATTCACTTCATTGATCCTGTTTTTCTCTCCTGTCGTAACCAGTTGTCCCAGGTAAGTGTACTCTGAACAAACATCAAGGGGTACCTCTTGTAGTAGGATTGGTACTTGTGCTGCAAAAGAATTATACATTACCTTAGTTTTCGATAAGTTTATCCTGAGTCCTATTTTCTGCCC
>KZ309299.1:112887-146412 GCA_000376725.2 Ladona fulva | reverse complement strand
TTTTTATTGTGTTATTAATACTTTTATAAGTCTAAATTTTAAATAATTTTAAGCAGCTATAAGAATTCAATGTTACATTTCAATGAAATTCTGTTCATAGATATTGATATTTAACTCTTTTTTGCTTCAGTTTTTCAAAATGTGAGTCTATTGACAACATAGCAGAGTATTAAGTACTGATTTGCATTCTTAAAAGTATAATCTATTTTTGTAATACACAAAATTGACAGCTGATTAAGATATTCCATACCTTTAACACTAGTACCACAGAATTTTGGAATCCCTCAGAACCACAGATGGAATAAAATTGCCCCATCTGTAATTCCATATATTTATATTTTCATTAAGGAATCAGTTTTTTTTTTAAAGGAAGAGACTAAAATTTCCATAGATATTTTTTTAAATAGTAATTTTAAGACTAATTTTTAACATGGAGTTATTGTTCAAATTATTATTCAAGTTATTGTTTTTTATAAGTTTTTCATGCAATAAGCCACAAAATTTATAATTTTTATATTACTTACATCTGCTACCTATGTAACAACATACATACTCAAAATAGTGATGCAAACATATATTAACTATCCATTTACTTGTTGATAACTGAAGCAAAGACTGAAATTTTACATAGCATGCTGAATAGGAAAGTGAATTACTTTCAAATACCTATAAATCTACTTCGTTATTAGACTGTGGATAACAAGGTTGACAAACATAAGAAAAAGAACTCATTTCTTACACACTGGCATATGACACGAAGCACATTAATGAGAACTTTTTCCTTCACTAAAATATTTTTACATCAGGCAGCACCAGGAGTGACCAAAAGAATCACTCTGTATCTTCTTCATCTTCTAATCGGTCTTCCAGAAGATGATTTAGCAAAGACAAAAAAGCCTACAACAATGAGACAAACTGTCTTGACTAGAAAGCAATTTTTCGACTGTTTCCATTCTTTTTGTGGCAATTTGTTCTTTCGCTAAATCAGAGAGACTATGTATATTCTGGTAGACTTTTCTTCACAAATCAAAACTCAAGCTTCATCAAAATCTTATACATTGCAGGGACAAGTTGAAACATGAAACTTGTCCTTCAGACCTTGGAAACTCCACACGTAAATAGTGGTCAACTTTGACAATGTAGCATGCTACAAAGTCACAAAAATAATTTTAAAATATGCAAATTTGTCTGAGAAGTTGACATAGGAAAGAGAAGTCACATATTTTGGATGAGTTATTAACAATAGTGGGATGAATTATCATGATCTATGACGAAAAACTGACCATGATACTCAATGGGACAAACATGTCCAGTACGCTGTTTTGAATGTTTATTTATAATCTGTACATGAAACATCACGATTTTTTTCTAGAATGGATTACTCTATTTTTTAGTAAAAGTCACAAAGTCCCAATATTCTATGAAAATAATCAAATAATAAAGAACACTATAGAATATCAAATAAGATAAAATGTTGTCCGTGGTTCTAGTCTTAACAAGCATTAATTACGATTCGGATTAATAGTTATATCTAAGGAAATATTTTAAATTCAGATTTGAAGGAATAAAGACACCAAAAACATAAAGAATACAGTCCATTCATACCCTTTACCACAGCAGATAAATATTCTGCTCCTAAAGAGAATGAATTCATTCTCTACCCTTTATGAGGCTCCCTTTGGGAGCAGAATATTTATCTGCTGTGGCGAAGGTTGTGAATTGACTGTTTTTTATGATTTTGGTGTTTTAATTCCTTCAGTTATATGTTGCCATTGGTGTAATTTCTATTCTAACTTTAGATGTGGTAAAATTAAGTTCAAGTTAGCAAGTTTAGAAAAAATATCAAAAGCACTGTAATGCAAATTTCAGTCATATTAAAATAACGGTGTAAATTTGAAGTGGTGTCTTGACATATCTCACCTAATGCCACCCCAGTAATCTTCACCCACAGGAAGGTTTCGTTCCCCACAATAAATGAAAACAAATTCACTGTCATAGAAACACTTATGCACATGTCCATAGAGCTGTCCATTGAGTCGAAGGGGACAGCTGTCTAGGCTGGTTTCATCACCTAAAAATTTGAAGTATCCAATTAGTCTAAGTAATTTCAATAACAAATTATTACCTGTAAATACTTTAACTAGGAAAAAAACTTCAAACAGAACTATTTAAATTAATTCACTTTTCCTAAATTCTTTCATATATTTTTGAAGGCAGGAATAATGAAAACATAACTTACATTTCATCGGAAAATTAATTAAAAATACATATTTTAGGTACCTCTCGAGAAAGATTTGACCCTGCCATGGTAAATTGCTATCTGAATGAAAATGCATTAAGGTAAAGAAAGACCAATATATGGTGGTGTGGAATTCTAACCCACATACCATTGGGCTATTGCAGCAAATTGTTTTATCTAGAAATACTAAAGACAGAAATCAGTTCAATTTTAATTCATCCAATGATCATATGAAATTATTCATGATAAGTTAAAGTTTATATACAATTATGCTGTAAAATACTTTAATTCAATTAGACAAATTCCTTTATGGAATAGAATAGATTATTCATAAAAAATAGACTATTTTACAAAAAAATGAATTGTATAGGTATCTTTACTGTTGCCATTTAGTTTATGGTATGAAATAAGCCCCAAAGATTATACAGTATAACCTATAGCAGTAGTATTCAATAGAATAATATAAAATACAATAGAATAATGCAAGATAACAGCAAAATCTCTTTAACAGTGCATGTATTAGTGAGACATTAACTATATGGTAAAGAGCAGATATGATGTGAATAGATATTTTTTATAGTTACTTGTTCTATTCAATTTAAAAATTGAACGAGAATACAACAGCTTTAATGATTTTTAATATTAATCATAAGCAAAACTTATTCAGTCTATTTTCAAAACTTTTAAAATTAAGGATATTAATCTAAATTTTTTCCAGTTTACAGAGACCTATAAAATAATGACTGTGTACATTTTGTATTAATATTAATTAATTAATGTGATAGAATTTGAGGCTACAAAAATATTTTCTTTCTCAATTTTACTTTGGTAATTAGTTATATTGAATGACAATAAAGAACACACATTTCTCAAAACAGATGTTGTTGCAGGGTGGTCTCAGGATATGATTACAAGGAAATATAAAAAATGGGAGATAGAAAATTTTGAAACTCATCAGGGAGAAGAAGAAAATGGATGTAAACAAAACAAGAAATAATAATTAACAAAAGCGAAGTAGAAGCATTTCAAGTAGTTACACAATGAAATAGTAATGGTTATTATAAAAAAATTCATAATAGCAAGAGAAAAGCATAATTTGTGTAATATTTACATCAACTAAATATATGCAATTTTCCAAAGCAGTGAATAGTATCCCAATCTCCTCTCTTATTATAATCCATATTCATTCTCCAGATATTTTTGATTTCTCTTTCCTTGTTTTGCCACACACACACACCTCATGTGTTCCAGATAATACTGCTTGGGTCATATAATTATAAAGTAAATATAGCAATAGATGTGTAGCAAAATATGCTCAGGTAGTAACAGTAACTATCACCAGCAAGAGAAGAGAAGAAAAACAATCAAAGACCAATATAGACAAGACTGTGGGACGACCAATAGATATGAGCAGGACTTGAGTTCTGAGGATTATAACAGAGACAATTAAAAATTAGGATGGAAAGATAAGCAACTTATCTTATATATATATAATCTATCAACAAAATCATAACTCACAAAAGAGTGACACCTACATAAGTACCCTGCAAGCCACCTTTTGGCGTGTGGGGAAATATAGAACAGAGCATATAGAAAGATAATATAGCATGGTAAAATGATATGCCTTGACAGAATGTTTAAATGACACAATTAGACCAAGGGTGACTTATAAATAATGAACTGTAAGGAATGGAGAGTGAAGAAAAAAGTAATGAAGAAGGGGGGGGGGGGGAAGATGAATGCAACAAAAAGGATGTTTAACTCTGGTTATAATAAATTAATACCAATAGGTTTTTCTGAGTCTGTACCTGTTTACAGTCATGAATAAGGGCAGAAATACAGATATTAATGAGGAAAAGAATGGGAATTAGGAGGTACCTCAAAAGTTAGCCAAAATAGAAAATAAGCTAAATTACATGAAGTAATGTCAATATGAAAAATAGCTGGCGACTACTTTCTTCAGTGCATTTTTTCAAAAACGTTTTTTTGGCCAAATTAATAATACGGAAAGAAAATTATTTGAAGCAGAATTTGATATTAAAATTTTCCTGTTTCTTAAAGTAGAGTAGTAAAGGCACTTGTTCAAACAAAACCGAAATAAAATCAGGAATTTCTTTGAATTGTACTATTTTGGTTTTTTTCTGCAATTATGCTATTAATTAACCCAAAATACATCACACTGCTATTTCCGGCATTACTTTCACTCAATACTGAAAAAGTTTTAAACGATTTTGACTAACTTCATATTTTTATGCCAATGTTGCAACAGAGCAAATTTCTACCAGAGGAAATGCATGCTCTCAACATGGGAGTCGGTCTTTCATCCTATTCCCCATTGGCTCCCTATACAAAGAGATTATTGGAATCTTCTCTCTCACTCCCCACACCCACAAACATCCAGTGAACAGATAATAACGTATTCTATAATGCCAAATCTTTGTTTTTCCATACTAAGGGTAATGAATATCTGTCATTTTCTCTTATGATTTGGAATCTGAAATATATTCTTAAGGATTTGTATTGGACTCATCAACCTTATATCTTGTATGAATTCTGATGATGTCACTTCATGCAATTTAGCTTATTTTCTATTTTGACCAATTTTGAGGTGCCTCCTAATTCTTTCCTATATGAAGAGATAACATCTTCTCCCTCACCTTTACCCACAAAAATCCAGTGAATGAATAATATGAGGATTTTCATGGTACAATGATGTCTTTAGAAATCCCTGCAGGATTTGAGAAACATTTCCTCTTATTATTAAGAGCAACATTTTTAACTCACCCGTGCACTGTAGAGGTTCTGGCCATGACCAAATCCTGGAAAGAGAATTTGGATGGAGTTCAGTTCTAACTCCGTGGTAGAAGTGAGTATTCAACCCATCATAACCTAACTCTCTGCAGACAACTTCAGCATTTCTTTCAGTGAAATGAGAATCACATATAGGAACCCACTGTCTAGTAGTTTGGTTGTAATATTCCAAATATCCTTTCCTTTCATATACATTGGTGCAATTATCTTGACTAGTGCAAAGCCGAACTAACTTAGTCTTTGCACTCTCAGCAGAATACTGCTGCTTTTGAGCAGGAGATGCTTTTCTAGGCCTCATTTCTATTTCTAAATCTCTGAAACCTTGAGCTTTAAGAGTTCCAAGAACAAGGATTCCAACTCCAGGAGCAAACTCCATTTGGACACCAGCAGCAATGGTGAGTGTTTGTCCTGGCATCACTGTGATATCTCTGTTGATGATGTATGGATTTCTTCGTGGAAACAAAGTTAAGGAAGAAGGCAGTCTACCTCCGAGCTCATCACCAGACTCAAACCCTCCGGGGCCTGAGGGCTCCCATTGGAGAGATGTTGAGCCATCTACCAAAGGCTCCAGAAGGTAAGGTCTAAATGCACCAACTGCATAACCATTCCAATCATCAAAATCAAAAATTCTCTCACGAATTTGGAGTACATCTGTGGTGCCCCACCAATTCTCGGAAATGTCCAGAGGCTCATGTATGCGAGCATTTTTAACACCACACAAAATCTCAAAATCCATGGAGTTGTTACTAAGAAGGTTTCTGTTCAAACGAACTCGCTGAATTCCATGAAAGCCAACAGCAAATGAAGGAGACATTCTCCCCAGCTTCCTGCCTTCCACTTTCACCTCTCTATTTCCTCTCACTTCATTTGCAACAAATACTGCACTCACAAACCCTAATATTTCTGACTGGCTGTTAGCATTGAATTCAATCATGTACTTTCCAAAATTATCTTCAATTTGATTAAAATCTATCTTCATTTTTTTCTCCATTCCTCTGATAGATACCAGGCCAACCTTACACTTGTTTTTCAGAAATTTGTTGCCTGTCATATTTAACTTGGCAAAGTGACCATCGATGATGAAGGCAAAATTCTTATTATTTCTGAATGTGTTATTAGCCAAAAAAACTGAATGGGTGTAGTTCTCATTGTACTGCCATACGTATGGTAAACTAAGGTCTAAGCCTCCTTCATTATTTCTTTCCACTGTGTTATCTTGTAATATCCAATGAAAGAGATTGTTAGAGCTTCTCATGTCCCTGAAAAATATCAATAAATCATTTCATTCTCAAATTTATTACTAATTACAAAAAATTTTATAAATTTTGACTAAAATTACCGGCTGAATTGGAATAGTCCCTTTCCATTGTCTGTTATCAAACTTGAATTGATCATAAAAGTAATCTCAGATAAATTTGAGGAGTGAATATCCCAAAATGGAGAGTAAACAAAGAAAGCTTCTTCTTTATTGTGAGAAATGTCACAGTTGACAAAATTGATGGATTCATTTGCTTTTCTAAGATATATATCTCCAAATTCATTCATATACCTGAAAGAAATACTTTGGTTTTATAATTTTGCAAAAAAAAATGCAGGAAACAGAAATACTTTAAATTTTGTAAAACGAACCTGTTGTAGTAAAATGCTGCAATTCCGTGCTTATTACCTTTAATGCTAGAATCTTGGACAGTTAATACAGGAATTGGTCCAGGTTTGTAAGGATACCTCTGATGTACTGTTGCTGGAGCTAAAAAAATCAAAAATTATCATTTCAAAGCACACAAAGGTATCTTTATCTAAAATAACCTGCAAATATGAAATTTATTTGTACCATTTACCACAATAATTTATTAAGCAGTATTGATTAAGTAGAAATTTGGCAATCTGGTCACATACACAGATTCAAGTAACAAAGCAATTAAAGTGGAAGGTTATTTCTTTCAATACAAGTCACATCAAACAGAATCAGCAAGTTAGCAAAAGTCATTAGTAAGAAATAATACTTACCAGCCATGCAAGTTATTGCAAAAATTGTCCCACCAAGACTCTCAAATCCACTTCTATATTCCATTATTATACCGTATGAGCTGCTTACTGCTGGAAATTTGGTCAAGTCTCTCTTAACATTCCACTTCTCTGTTTTTGAATTTGAGGTCAAGGAATCATGAATGATGATCTCTTCAGTACTGCGATTGTGTATTGGATTCAACAGTTGGAGTCCAACACTGAAACTTGACTTACACTGGTGAAAATTAAAGAAATTATCATCACTGAGATGCATCGCTTAAATTAGACAGTATCAAAAACAGCTTTGATTTTTGAAGTGATTTACTTTCTACATTATATCTAAGTTCTGACATGATATTTGATAAGGGATGGAACAACTGAAGGAAAACAAATAATTCAATTTTTTGCTTCCACCAAATTATTCAAATAAAAAATTTTGGTTTTCCCAACCAAATGAATCTATTCTATATTTCACTTGCTTCTCCCTATCAAGTGAATGTATTAAATGTTTCACTCATTGACATGCATTCTGGAGGAGAGGAGAATTCAGACACCACCTGAATTGAGTCCCTCGTGGAGGGCTTTTTAGGCCAGGGCAAGTAGTTCATCTGAGCAGCATTATCCACACGCTGCTCAGTCAGATCAAATGACATGTTCTGGCTCAATGGTCTGAGCATTTGACAGAAAGAAGAAGACTCAAGTTTGAGTGCCAGTCATTTCAAACTCTTTTCATGTCCGTTTCACCTCCAGAAATCTTCCAATGTTGACAAGCTACTTTTTTCAGATCTTTTCTA
Source organism: Ladona fulva (assembly GCA_000376725.2). Taxonomy (NCBI): domain Eukaryota; kingdom Metazoa; phylum Arthropoda; class Insecta; order Odonata; family Libellulidae; genus Ladona; species Ladona fulva. The sequence goes on along the minus strand of KZ309299.1, from coordinate 138,561 downwards.
TCTTTTTCTCAAATAATTCATTTTTGAGAATAATATTGAAATTGGCCTCTGCTGCAGAAGAGCAGGAAGTATTTTTCTAGTAAATCCCAGCTTTCATATGATATTTTCATCACTACCTTCCTAAAATTTGCAGTACAAATAATTATTTCTAGGAAAGTAGAGCTCTCTTCTGAATGAGGACAACTAATTCAGTTTCATGAAATTTCATTTCTTCCCTGATTATGATAATGAAAGAGAATAACTATGAAGATCAGAAAAGAAGATTTGATGAAAAAATATTAATGTACTATGTAGCATGATATTGTTAAATGTATTCAAGAACAAAAGGAAACTAGATATTAACACAGATAATAAGCTACCAAATTTTCTAGTGTATGTGGTTAGTAAGCAGTCTTAATGATACTTCAATGAGCAAATACAAAGTAATGAATTGCTTTTTTGGAAATAATACGAACAGATTGAATTCCATCCTCAAGATAATCTGAAATATGTGAAAATTAGACATTGAAGAAGATGTGATAAATTGTCAGAGGAGAACGTAATGAAAGTAAAGGAATTCATTCAGATGAAAACAACTGAATGAGTCTTTCAATAGGTTTTTAGAAAATCCAAGAAATGGTGCTCGTAGTATCATAAATGGTTTGTGTTTAGTAAGCATCATTACTCACTAGATAGCTGTTGAAGTCTCAGTTATATCCAACACATGGTTTCATTTTTACTGTCCATTGAAGCAAAAAAATTTTATTTAGAAAAATGGAGAAAAGTAAGTTTTGAGTGGTGATTAAAAACATATTTAAAAGGCTTAAGACAGAAAGAGATCAAACCTGAGTTGAATGAAGTTCATGGCATATCTGCTCCTGAGTTTGCAACTGTTTACAATTGGGTAAATGAGTTTAAACATGGCCGTACATCCACAAAAGATGAACATCATTTGGGGTGTCCAGTGGAAGTGACTACCCCTGAAATAATTGACTAAATCCACGATGTGGTTTTGAGTGATCGACGAATCAAAGCATGCAAATAGTTAAGGCCGCAGGCACATTGCAAGGTACTGTGTTTTCAATTTTTCACGGAAAATTGAGCATGAAAAATATCTCAGTAAGATGGGTGCCACATTTGCTCTCAGAGGAGAATATGCACAATGATGTGGTCAACTCTGAGGCTATTCTGACACTTTTCCGTCACAATCCTGATGAGTTTCTGCTTCAATAACTGCTAACATAACTGTGGATAAAACATGGATACACTACTATACTCCAGAGACAAAGAAAAAGTAAAAAACAGTGGGTTTTTTAATGCAAATGGGCTCCGAAGAAGGTGAAGACAGTGAAATCGGCCGACAAGGTGATGGCCACAGTTTTTTGGGATGCATGCAGAATCATCTACACACATTACTTGGAAAAAGGTCAAATGATAGCTGGAGAGTATAATGCATCATTATTGCACCAGATGAGCAAAGACATCAAGAAAAAACCTTCTCATTTGAAAAAGATCCTCTTCCATCAAGATAACACATGAGTGTACACCTCTACAGTTTCAATGGCCAAAATTATGGAATTCAAATACAAATTATTACAATATCCACCTTATTCATTGGATTTGCCCCTCAGAGACTTCTTTTAATTTCCAAAATTGAAAAAAATGTCGAACAAGGGCATCGCCGAAACATGCTTCATTTAAATTCCTCCAAAGGGACAAGCGCTGATTGTTTCAACTGCAATTCACTGCCAAAGTGATCCTTTTCCCTCGAGGTAATTCTCAGGATTTTATATGAACTCATCGAAGTATCTAATTGCTAACAGTTTCAAACGAATTTGTGGTATAGACCCTGTGTGGTCGAATAAATTTATATTCTGGATTTATAAAGTTATAGTTGCGTATAAGGGATGGATGATTTTACCTCTACGTTGCTCAAACACCATTTTATGCATCGACTAGTGAAGAGTTGCTCTTGCTATGGCGGCCAAGGCACAATCAGCACGGTTCAAATGGTTCAGGTGCACTTCCTTGTCCCAAGGAGGCGGCAACATCGTCTCGCTGGAGAGACATCATCATTATAGGCCGCCTCATATCTCTACCCCCAATGCATTTAGGAAAAATTGCCCTTGCTTATTTTTTCCAAATCATTTCAATAGTGCATAGTAAAAATTTCAACTCCGTAGGATCAAATTTGTAGAAGGAGATCAATTTTTAATTCAGATGCTTATCAAAGGTCACTAAATCACGGTCGGATCTCAGAAACACGGATATTGCTTCATGACTATATACCACATTTCTGTTAAAATGTTTGGTTTTTCTGTGACTCCTGGTCATTGTTCTACAAAGGTGTGAAGATGTCGAGTCATGGATTTACACAAATTTACTGTGTTTTGATTTGGTTTACGTCGAACTCACATTAAGCAGGAGATTACATTAATATCATTAATAATTTATATCATTTGAAAGGCAAATAAATGCTCTACTGAACGATGTATAACGTCCCAATATAATGGTAGATCATAATGGGTACATAGATAAGGGACAGGGGATAAGGGAGGGGAAAGTACGAAGATAAGGTGAAAAGTTCTCGGCCTGACAGAGATAGCGTTCCAATCAGCAAAAATTTGATCCCTGCCTGGGCGCACGTGTCATTAGTTCGTAAGACAAGTTTCAACTTGTTCTCTCAAGTAGTTTGTTTATACCTATTGTTGCAGTAGGCATCTTTCGTATTTTTCATTAAAATGGATAGACTTGAGTACCGTGCAGTCATAAAATTCTTCGTTTTCGATGGATTAACCCCTAAGGAAATTCATCTGAAGTTGACAAAAGTGTATGGGGACTCTGCTCCTTCAATGTCAACCGTTAAAAAGTGGGCATCTGAATTTAAATGTGGTCGCATATCCCTCGAAGATGACCCACATGAAGGACGGCCAAAAACCGCAACCACACCGGAAACCATGGAAAAGGTACATGATATCTTGTTGGATGATAGGCGAGTGAAGGTGAGTGAGATAGCTGAAGCTGTGGGGATATCGGAAGAAAGGGTGCGAAACATCTTGCACAAAGAATTGGGGATGCGAAAGCTCTGCGCAAGGTGGGTGCCACATTTGCTGAATGCTGATCAAAAGCAAATGCGCAAGTGATTTTCACAGCAATGTTTGGACCGATTTAAGAGGGCACCGACTGATTTTGTGTGGCGATTTGTCACCATGGATGAGACATGGGTCCACCACTACACGCCAGAAATGATACAGCAGTCGAAGCAGTGGGTTGAAGCCGGCGGTTCAGCGCCAAAGAAAGTGAAGTCGATCGCATGCCAGAATGCAGATGCAATCATGGCCAGTGTGTTTTGGGATGCTAAAGGGATCCTGTTAATTGATTACCTTGAAAAAGGCAGAACAATTACTGGTGAATATTACTCCAACCTTCTTGACCAGCAGGATGCTAAAATTCGTGAGAAAATGCCTGGCTTAAAAAAGAAAAAAATCATCTTTCACCAGGACAACGCACCTGCTCACAAAGGTGCAATGGTGATGGGAAAACTATGGGATTTGGGGTACAATTTGCTCAGCCATTCCCCCTATTCTCCTGATTTAGCACCCTCAGAGTTCCACCTGTTCCCAAACTTGAAGAAATTTTTTTTGGGAAGCGCTTTGCTTCCAATGAAGAAGTTAAGAGAACCGTAGATGGATATTTTCACAGCCTTCCAGACTCACTTCCGGGAAGGAATACTGATATTGGAGAAACGCTGGACCAAGTGTGTTGAAGTCAAGGGAGATTATGTAGAAAAATAAAATTATTTTTTAACTGAAAATCGCCATCTTTCATTGTCAGGCCGAGAACTTTTCACCTTACCCTCGTAGTTCAGTGGAGGACCAAAGAGAGAAGTAGGTGTATTCACGTGGTTTTCTGTTTGCTTTCAACTATAGTGAATAATGGATTTTCCAACTACAATTTATGTGAAGTTTACTGAAAAGCTCCTGGAGATAGCAGTAAAACTGTGTACATTGAAATGATACCATAGTATCATTACAATGTCATCATTGCCTCAGCAATTTCTTACTGTAACATTTGATTCTAAATGTCGAACGAAAGAACTTTATTAAAATTCTGTATTACACAGATATTAAAAAGGCTCTAAATAAAGAAACTTATTCATACACCCAATAAATTTTATGAAATTTCCGTCTAATCTCATCCAAATGTGATTATAATTAGGCCATCATAGACCAGTAACAATCACATTCTTCAGAGTACCTTTGCTTCAATTGCTTTAAAAAAGTTGCATAGTGTTGAAATAATGCTGAGGTATTGTGAAAATGCAGGTTTGTGCAAGATTTTCTGGCAGAGAATAATCTATGTTATCCATACTCTATTGATTTAGGCCTTTAAACTGATAAGCTTTCCCACCACCAATTTCGCCCTGCTTCTTACTCACACCATTTACGTGAGGGGAAGGTTTTCAGCCTCAATAGCGGACAAATGCTGGAACTAACTGAACCAAAATCTCGTCGTGAATTCAGCTTGAAGAACAGCATAGCCTTAAGAAAGGTGCAAACTGGAGAGTATTTTTTGCAGCAGAAAATCTTAGTTTCCAATTGTTACTCAGTGTGGCAGAAAGTTGAGTCTACATTCCCATAAAATGTGAGGTGAAGATATGAAATTGGTGATTTGATATATTTTCACTCTTACATAGATCATTAGTTTATAAATTAACATATCTTGTCGGATGATTTATTTTATGGATTGAGTAAATATATTATATTATAGAATATTGGCTGAACCTTTTTTTGGTGGGTATATGACACTCCTAAATGTGATGCTCTTAATTTTAAGTGATTATGTATAAACATATGCATTTAAGTAGGTAGAAATACACATAAATGTAAACATCAATAGAAATTAGAAAGTTTATAAAATGTTAAAAGCTTTCATGCAAAAGAATACAATTACTTTGAGAGAATGACGTATATTTTTTGAGAAGATAATTTAAGTAGATATTGTAAAACNTATATTTCATAATTAATAACATATTTATATTCCATGTAAATGTATCAAACAAGTTTATACTAAATGAGATTGGGACTCCCAAGTTAAGGTCGCCTTTGGTGGAAGCCATCTTTGACCATTCAATTCCTGCTGAGGGATATGCAAATCCATTTTAGTCGTTTAAATTCTATTAAAAATTTTACTTCTACTACCAAAATTAGGGCAATTTCTACTTATTGATTAATCAGGCAATTTTATGTACTCAAATGAGGATTGATTTTGATTTTATAATAATACAAATTTTCTTCATATAAATAATGAAAATTATGTTCTTACTGAAATAGATATAAAATAAATGTGTTATGAGAGTATTCCAAATAAGTAAATAAGAAGAAAACCATTTAATATATAAATTTCTTGACAAATCTACTGCTAATTTTTAGATTTATTGTTAAAGCAATTGTAATATTACTACAAATCCTTACCAAATATGGTTTATGTAATAAATGTTTTAAATGTATTATTATGTTACTTCAATAGTCTCGTTAGCAAAAATATGCTCAATATTCTTATCATATTATATAGATTATATTTCATAGATTTAAATGTTAATAAATATTAATATAATGTTAAATAAACAAATTTTCGGTTAATTTTGCTCTTTTCTGATGCAGAAGCCTAGTATCTACCACAGAAAAAATTTCATTCAAAAGATATAAATAAATTTTTTCTGGATATTTAACACTTTTCCGAGCATAGCATGAAAATGGTAGCTAAATAAAGCGAATAAGTGGACAGGAAGTCCACTAAAGCCACTTCATGTGTGAGCCATTTCAAACAAAATTAAGCATAGCTAAGAATGATCTCTTCATATTCTTTTCACCATAGCAAAATAATACATACCTTTATGCTGTACTTGATGTTGATTTCATCCTGAGTAGTGACTTTAGAAGTGATCATATATTTGGTTTCGTGATTTCCAAGTTCAATAGCTACAGGTGACTCAGGAATGTAAATAGGACGATAGGAATATTCATTGAGGTCCTTGGAAGGTTTAAACCAGCCAGATAATTCCCTCTGCTGAAGCTTTGACAAAACTGGATTATGACAAATTCCCCCTTTGCTGTTGTCTTCAACCTTTGTACCTGAGAAAAAATTGTAATTCATATGGTTTATTGAGTAAAACCGAATTTTGAAACTTGACCTATGGATCTAGGCTGTGCAGGAATCACAAATGAGATGGTGCCAGGTTTGACTTCAGTCATTCTTAAGGGCATTCATAGTTGGAATATATGAAAAGTTCATTTTTATCTCATGTAGGTCTTATTACAAAATGAAAATCACAAATAATGGTACCATGAAATCAAAATGAGTACCACAGGAAAGGACATTTAAGGAAGAATTTCTATTTTCTTTCAAAAATATTAATTCCTGACACAAAAATGTGAGAATTTCGATAAAATACTAAATAATATGTGTATTTTTAACAATCTTAGAGGTCGATTAAATATGTGAAGCCAAGTGTGTAAATTTACTCTAAAAAGGTGGAATTTTCACTAATACAACATAGATTTTAAGAAGCAGATATTTTTTCTTAAAAAGCATATTCCTGCAAACTGAACTATTTGTATAATTTCTGATTTTGAGAGTTGATTATCACTGAAGAGCAAACAGTCAATCATTTGTTTTGTTTTTTTATTCTAAATTTGAGAAATATTTTAAGTATCCCAATCTTTTTTCAGGCTTAAAATGATATCTAAATTGATATTTATAGAAATTCATTGTTTAAATAAGTTAGACATTCAATTATACTCTTGAAATTGGGTATCTTTAGAATTAACAGGGCGATAACTATGATTGAGCTCAATAAATAAGCTAACAAGGAACATTAACGGACTGTTACCGCCCGATTTAATTCAAACTCGGTAGGTTCACAGTTTATGGTGAAAAAAAAGGGTTTGTGAAATCATACATTCCCTCATGACCTAGGAGCCGAGATATTCAAGATCAACAATTGTAAACTGACCACCCAGGCCCCTCACTATGACGCTGCACTCTCAGGCGGGAATAGTGGGCGCAAGTCCTGATGAGCTTGCTGCTCTGCCGAGAAAACGTCACACGGGGAAATTCGAAGGGAATTATATAGGAACGGGAAACATTGGGAGATAAAAAAGTTGCATAGTGTTGAAATAATGCTGAGGTATTGTGAAAATGCAGGTTTGTGCAAGATTTTCTGGCAGAGAATAATCTATGTTATCCATACTCTATTGATTTAGGCCTTTAAACTGATAAGCTTTCCCACCACCAATTTCGCCCTGCTTCTTACTCACACCATTTACGTGAGGGGAAGGTTTTCAGCCTCAATAGCGGACAAATGCTGGAACTAACTGAACCAAAATCTCGTCGTGAATTCAGCTTGAAGAACAGCATAGCCTTAAGAAAGGTGCAAACTGGAGAGTATTTTTTGCAGCAGAAAATCTTAGTTTCCAATTGTTACTCAGTGTGGCAGAAAGTTGAGTCTACATTCCCATAAAATGTGAGGTGAAGATATGAAATTGGTGATTTGATATATTTTCACTCTTACATAGATCATTAGTTTATAAATTAACATATCTTGTCGGATGATTTATTTTATGGATTGAGTAAATATATTATATTATAGAATATTGGCTGAACCTTTTTTTGGTGGGTATATGACACTCCTAAATGTGATGCTCTTAATTTTAAGTGATTATGTATAAACATATGCATTTAAGTAGGTAGAAATACACATAAATGTAAACATCAATAGAAATTAGAAAGTTTATAAAATGTTAAAAGCTTTCATGCAAAAGAATACAATTACTTTGAGAGAATGACGTATATTTTTTGAGAAGATAATTTAAGTAGATATTGTAAAACNCTGTTAAATACTTGCCTCAAAAACGTTTGTCTGCAAAATAAATAATTCTATCGGAAAGAAAATAATTCGAGGTAGAGTTGGATGTTAAAAATTCTGTGTTCCTTAAATTAGAGAATTTAAGGCATGCTTTCAAACAGAACAGGAAAAAAATCCAGAATTTCTTTGAAATGTAACATTTTCTTTTTTTATACAATTATGGTAGTAAAGATCCAAAAGTTAAACACACAGTAAAATCCGGCATCAATTCCATTCAATACTGAAAAAATTCAAACAATTTTGACTTAAATCTATGAGGAAAAGGAACACGGCTGTTGTAAGACATCTGAGTCAGATAAAGGCTCCAAATAGCCGTTGTTTGTGTGCTAACTAACCGTTGAAGAATTCCCACCAGCGGGGGTTGGGTTCTCCATGGTCGCGCTTGTGGTAAGCTTCTCTCTCTTCGGGAGAGAAGAATAACTCAGTTATTCTTCTCTCTCGAAGATGGCAACTTAGTTGTCGAAATACGTATCGAGAACAATACTTACTTACAAGCGCGACCACAGAGAATCCAACCCCCGCTGGTGGGAATTCTTCAACGGTTAGCTTCTTCGCAAACAACGGCTATTTGGAGCCTTTATCTGACTCAGAAATTTTGACTTTATATTTTTACGCAAATGTCGCAACACCGCTCGAATATCTCCCATTTAAAATGCACTGGCCAATGCATTTTAAATGGTGTCTTCATGATGGTGAATCTAGTATAGTTTCCCAAGGAGAAACTGACTCTGGCTCAGCTTCAGTTCGAAGTAACTTTCTTTCTAACTTTCATCAATACAAACTCACAAACAGCACGGAAAGAAAGGGTACGAAAGCGAAGATAATTTTCAGCTGATGTTGACCAATTAGGCATGGATATGACTATGGAAGGTAACAGCGTTCTATGCAGTCATAAAGAAAAGAGGAAACGGACATGATGCAAGTCTGACGGAACCGGGACTCGAACCCGGGTCTCCCAATTGCCGGTCGGGTGCTCTGTCGGTTGAGCTATCCTGGCAGAACATTTCTCCAAGCCATTCGCGATACTTTGTGGGCAAGGACGTTGCTCCCATTTATTCATTTACCTTTATCCATTGACCTATGCCACAAGAACATTTCTGGGCCATTCCAGGTCAAGTGGACCAACGGTCCCCGCTCAACCATTACCGATTTTGTGTGAATATATACTCATATTCTCTATGAACATTTGCCAAGTTTTACATCTATCGATAATATACTTGCTGAGATATAGTCATTTGTTTGACCCCCTAACAGAGCCTTCTACAGTACAACATCGATTTTTTTCAACTTTGAGACACGTTATCTCAGGCAGTATTCCACTAAGGAAAACAAAACTTGGTATACTTACACAACGTCTGTTGCTCTATTACACAAAATAACAAGAAAACAGTTATAAGCGAATTTTGCAAAGAAAATTTGAAGCAAAATCGGTCCAAAAAATTATGGCTCGAAAAATATTTAGTTTGGCATTTTATATCTCTGCAAATAAACATAAGATTAACGCGAAACTTTGTGCCTTATAACTAATTAATACAAAATGTTTGAATAAAAAGTTTCATTTTCTTAATACAGTCCGTTAGTTTAAAAATTGTGTGTAAATATTACGCATTGTGGACGCCGTACAATTGGTAAAGAAGGAATTACTTTCATGTAATCAGTTTAATTCCATCAAGTTTAAACACTCATGTACTGAATGACTTAATTCAATTTAAGTGAATAAAAATCCATTTTTACTCCATGTAATCAAACTTTTTTTCAATCTTTATAAATTGTAGAATGAAAATCGCTAAAGATTACGGATGTAGGCAATCCTCTTACGTTTCAACTTCTCCTTTTCTTTACAGATACAATAGTACCTAGTTTATAGCATGCTACTATACAAGACTACACTCTTCCAAGATAAGTAAATACACAAAGTTCCATAATTTTTGCTTCTGTCAAAATTCCTATACTGAAACTAATTAAAACCATACTAGTATTGTTTTAATTAGTAAAGCTGTTATCTATGCCAATGTTACTGCTTTTAGGCCTTTGTCTTACAGATTTTCAACATGCCAATGAATAGCCTGAAATTGTTATATACCAGATATTTTTCATAATATAAACGGCTTCCCGAAATAAGATTTCGAATAATCCAAGATCAGTATGACCAATTCCTTTCCATTGGGCCCTAACGCTATGTATTTCATATTTCTTTCCCAAATCACATATTCCATTTCAAACCAGGAACCCTCTGGAAGTGATGCCAACTTAAGACTGATTAAATCGAGATAAAACTTTGTAAGTCGCAGGGTAAAGATTGGGAAATGCTTAACGTGCTGCTGTAACTCTCCATCCCTCACCTAATCCCACTTCAAATTCCTGCCTGGGAGTGTAGCGTCACAGTGAAGGGCCCGGGTGGTCTGTTTACATTTTTTGACCTCGAATATCTCGGCTCCTAGGCCACGAGGAAACGTATAATTTCACAGATTTTATTTTTTCCTTGTATACTATGAACCTACCAAGTTTGAAGGAAATCAGGCAGTAACAGTCCGTTAATGTTCCTTGTAAGTGATGTGTGGTGCCAATATTTAACATTCAACCATCAGGACACTCTTCTCCCTCTTATGGCAAATACACTGGTGGATCTTTGGTTAGCAGGCATGACCACTCACAGACAGCTGATCCACACCACTGTCCAGCCTCTGTCCTTACTGTTACAGGTTTAGATGGGTTTTCTCCCAGCACAATTAGTTTTGACAGGACCAGATGTCACAGGAGTATCCTCCATTCCTCAACCCACATAGATGTTACTGCACAAATCTTTAGGCTTCCCACCCAAAACTGGGACTAATAGTTGGCCATCCCCTAGAACACCTCTTGGGCAGAGCATTACTCCAAGGATCAACTATAGTGCACCATTGGAAGTTTAAAAACATTCCAAAAGCATTATGCTGGTGGTTCGCATCATACGAGGCTGAAAAAAGGCACAGGACACAGATGAGCTGACTTTCTAGGAATCACCTAATACGCATTTCAATATCAATGCTACAATCTTCAGAGGTCAAAAGAAATCTAAAACTCTAATTAAACTATTTTTCAGCCTCTGAAGGTGATAGCATTGATATTGAAATACATATTAGGTGATTCCTAGAAAGTCAGCTCATCTGTGTCCTTTGCCTTGTTTCCATTTTTGGTCTCCAAGGGAAAGATGGCTTACTGATTCTTGGAGTGTTTTTTAACTTCTAATTCATTAACAGCCATGTTCCAATTTCTTTTCCAATAGAATACCATTGTATGAATTTTTAATTTTCCAAATTCATCAATAAAACTCATACTTAATGATGATCTTCTCATTCACCAGGAATATATCATTTCAAGCCAAATCACTCCTTGACGTATGATTACAATACAATTTACTACAATTTATGCTAAGGATGTAAAAATAAAAAAATCAGTGCAATTACCTGAAATTTTCAGCCCAAGTTGTTTGAAGCTGATCCCACATCCATGATTATCTTTAAATTCACTATCCACAACAGCATTTATTGCTTCTGATGAATAAATGTCAGAGTAGATTATTCCAAGACCATCATGAACGTTACTGATGACGCGTATATTGCTCAGAGCATGTCTTGAGAAATCTATCTGTAAAGCTGCAAAAAAAGAGATATAATCTTCATTATTTGTATAATGTACTTTAATGGCTCTCATAAAATTATGAATGCAATAAAAACTACAGAATTTTTCTATTAAAACAAATCTGTTTTGAATAAGTAAACTTGAATGTCCATTTATTTTAAAATTTAAATGCGTAATGCTTATGCAAATTCCAAATGAGATCTTTGGTAGAAGGGTAGTAAAATTAATACATTTCATCTTATTTGTAATTTAGCTTGCAACAACAAATGAACTGAATAATTTCCATTCAATTTCACAGCTTGCCCATGAGTTACACTTAGTTATAGGTGATTATTTTTTATTGAGGCAAATCCTGGGAGACCAAGCATTAATTTTCAATCCAACACTTAACTTGTCCTAGCATTGAGTGCAATTTTTGATTGTATGTATTATCTCAATTTTTAGATTTTAAATATTACCAGAACAAATTGCAATCAAAAACACATATCTCAAGCACTTTGTAACCTGGTTTGAAAGAGTTGGTAGAATAATCAAGAAGCCCAGCTTTTTCAATCGTGATATATTGCAGATCTGATCTTCTAGCCAGGACACTAAAGCGTACTCCAGCCCAAGTTGGAGTGTGGCATCTTAAACCAACATCCTGTTCATGAGTGCATGAATTCTCAAAATCTTCTTGACTCTCTGCATGACATTTTGTAATATCAACATCTTCTTCAGTACAAGCAACATTGCTAATAATGAAAGAAAATTAAAACATCAAATTTTATACAAAGATGGTGAGACTGAAGGAAAGCTAACTGTTCCTAATAGCAAACTTACTCACCTTATAATTATATCTTCATTTATGCCAGCTTCTGGAATTTCAGAAGGTTCTAAAAACCAATCATCAGGGTTAAGAACAAGTCCTAAATGGTGACAAACTAATGCTGCATTAATTATATTCCAACCATAGTTACAGACTGTTCCCCATTTGGACCCAATCCTCACCTGTAACATATCAAATGATTACTTATAGAGGCACACCTAGTAAAGAGAACATATTGAATAGTTCATCATGCATCAAAGCAAGATTGCTTCAATAGAAAAAAAATTTTTCAACGACATATGTACCCAGCAAGCTGGTAAGGGGTGCATGTACCATGACTCTACTTCCCTAATCAATTACTTTTGCATATCATTCGCAGAAAAAACGAATTTTTGAAATGACTTGTTCTAGCATCTATTTCTTTGATTTTCCACTTAGAATCAGAAGGGCCTAAGGGAGGACACATAATATTGGCTACATATTCTATGAAAGTTCCTTTACTAAAATTATTAAGTAAATTGAATCTTTGTTTAAATACTCAAATTTCTTGAGATACCCATCCTGCATCCTGAAGCATTTGAATAACACTAGCTGATTTCTTGTAACAATTTACTATGAAACACATCACTTTTCTCTGAGCTTTTTCTAATTCTTGAATACAACACTGCAGGATCCAATACACTACACACATATTCCAGGGGAGGTCTGACCAACCCAACATAACATTGCTCACAAACTTTTTCTTTGCTCCTACCAACTATTCTGTTGTCATATCTCTCTCCTAAAGTGCTCATCCACATGAATTACAAATATGGGTACTCCATGTTAAATTATTTGTGAGGGTTACTCCAAAATATTTCATCGATTTTATTTCTGATAGTTTTACCTCAGAAGCTGTATGAACAGCAACCTGCAATAAATTTTCTTTGGAAGAAGTTAATTACTGAATATTTGTTAATATTGAGTTATTTTTTCAAATCTTTGCACAATTACATAATTTTATCTAAATCATTAGACTGAGTCAATCTATCCTCTCAACTTCCTTATAAATTACTGTGTGGTTCAAAAATATGCAAACTTTACAATGAATACTATTGCTATAGTCATTGATGTAAATAGTAACAGCCTCATTATACTTCCTTCATGAACTAACAATGCCAATTGAAACTCACAGGATCATTTCTTACAAAAACCATGTTGTTTTCTAACTATGAATTTGGGCGTCCAAAAAGCCTATTAAGGAACTAAATATTATATGTTCCTTTACCTTAATGCTCAATGAAGTTAAAGAGATAGGCCTATAATTTGCAGGATCTTCTGTAAGCAGCTTTTAAATACTGGAGTAACATTCACAACTTTCCAATCTTACAGGACCTTTCCTTTGCTCATACACTTTTCAAATATAACTAAAAGGAGCTATGCTTTCTGCTATATCCTTGATTAGCCAAGCTGGTATGTCTTCAGGACCAGAAGCTTTATTAGGTTTAATCTGTCACAAAAGTTAAATGTTCCCATCTTCTCTGAAGGTGATTTTTGACACTGCTTCAGATCGAACAACCTCTGGACTGAGCTATTGGACATAAATACACTACAGAAAAAATCATTTAAGATGTTTGCTTTGCCTTTGGCATCATTATGTTCCTCCTTTCAATGAAGCTACCATTTGCTCTTTACCACCTCATGCATGTATGACATAAAGGCTTTAGGGTCTTAATCGAAGTATTCACATAAGATCTTCTTTATAAATTGGCATAGGGCATCTCGCATGGTTTGTTCCTTTTCCAATTTTGCTTGTTTGTAATCACAAACTATTTTAAAATTATGTCATTAATAAACAAGCATTTAAAGCCTCAGAGTTAGATAAAAGCTCCAAATAGCCGTTGTTTGCGAAGAAACTAACCGTTGGAGAATTCCCACCAGCGGGGGTTGGGGTTCTCCATGGTCATGCTAAGCAAGTATCTCCGCAGATAAGTAAGTAAGTTTCTTCGCAAACAACGGCTATTTGGAGATTTTATCTAACTCTAATGTCTTACAACAGCCGTGTTCCTTTTCCTTATAGAAGCATTTAAAGGTTATTACAATTAATTAACATTATTATTATTATCAATATAACTTTTTTCTAATTTTTCGTGTCACCAGTACTGAACTTGCAACAGGTATTCACCAAGTCACTTGTCCCTTTACATTATTCTTAAATGACTTATGTATATTATCCCTATTAATCCCTTTCACTACAGCAGAGTTCTTGTAGAAGATAACCTTTTTGTCATATGATTGAGTTCTTTTTTTCCTAACAATACTGTCAATTGCAACTTTCTATCTCAGTGCAAAATAAACTAAATGAATTGTTAATCTTTGGACATGCGAGTTGCCCTAGCATCCAACCAGACTCGAATGGGACTAACAGTACAAATTCCTTTACAGCATATAATAGATATGTATATCCTCTGTCGATGTAGTGAAACTTAATGTTCTGTCTTACCAGAAAATACCCTAAATTAATTTTGAAAATTTAGCCTTGAGAATTCACCTTGCATCAACCCTGGGGCTATTAGTGTAAAAATCGCTCCATCAAAATGAAGATATTTACTCTATATAACGACTCCATAAATTTCGACATTCTATCTCTATGCAAAATACGCTAAATAAATTTTTTTTAATGCGCTCAATGCATTTAAAGGGGAAAAGTACCATTTTTGGGGCCTCCTAGAATCGAACCCACGATGCCTAGGATAGATGTCTGAATTTTTCCTTAGTGTCCAAACCCGAGACTTAACGGAAAAAAAATCGCCAACTCTGTGAGGCTATTCCTTCTGTCTCATCTTTAGTATCCTATATACGTATATATATATCCGAAGAAGAGTCTATATAAAGAGATATCCACCACCATCATCAGCCATTTTCAATCCTACGTCGGATGTAGGCCTCCCCAAGCGCTTTCCAATTCTCTCTGTTCTGAGCTTCTCGTTGCCATGTACCCCTAAATACTGAATGATGTCTCTGTTCCATCGGTCCTTTGGTCTTCTTCTTGGTCTCTTCACATCTCTTGGTATCCAGTTCAGAACTGCTGATGTCCATCGGTTGTCGTTTCTCCTTGCAACATGGCCTGCCCACATCCATTTCAGTGATCTTACCTTATCTATGATGTCTGTCACTCCTGTTATCTTCCTAACCCAGGTGTTGCGTTTCCTGTCTCTTCTTGTGATTCCAAGCATACATCGTTCCATACTTCTTTGTGTAGTCTGAAGTCGCTGGGTTATTGCTGCGTTTAAAACCCATGTTTCACTTCCATATGTCAAAACTGGTAGAATGCATTGGTTGAAGACCTTTCTCTTCAAGACCATTGGCATTTTTGAGTTCAGAATATGGGAGTTTCTTCGAAGGCACTCCAGCCTAGTTTCATTCTTCGATTCACTTCATCAATCCTGTTTTTCTCTCCTGTCGTAACCAGTTGTCCTAGGTAAGTGTATTCTGAACAAATATCAAGGGGTATCTCTTGTAGTTCGATTGGTACTTGTGCTGCAAAAGAATTATGCATTACCTTAGTTTTCGATAAGTTTATCCTGAGTCCTATTTTCTGCCCAGCCGCGTTCAGTTCTTGAAGTCTTGATGCTAGATCTTCACCGTTGGTTGCGAAGAGTACTATATCATCTGCGAAACGCAAATGACTGATGTGCTCTCCATTGATCCGTAGGCCTCTTTCCTCCCAGTCTAAGGTTTTAAAGATTTCTTTCAGAACGGCTGCAAAAAGAATTGGTGAAAGGCAGTCGCCTTGTCTCACTCCCTTCTCAATCCGGAATTCCTCTGTTTCTTCATGCAGCATTACAGAGGCTGTGGCATCCTTGTAGATGCTGCTCAAGAGTTGGATGTACGTGACATCTATTCCTTGATTCCCTAGTGCTTCCAGTGTGGAGGAGGTACTTACAGAGTCAAAGGCCTGGGCATAGTCCACGAAGCAGAGTACTAGTGGCATCTCGTATTAGTTTGTTCTGCTGATAATTTCTTGCAGCGTGTGGATGTGGTCCATAGTGCTGAATCCCTTGCGAAATAGAGCTTGTTCTCTGGGCTGGGCAGCTGCCAGGTACGTCTTCAGACGTGCAGCTATTACTCTCATGAACCTTTTGTAAATAATAGGAAGGAGGCTGATGGGGTGGTAGTTCTTCAAATCTTCATTGCTTCCTTTCTTGTGAAAAAGGACAATCTCTGCATGGTTCCATTCCTTCGGAATTCTCCCTTGTCTAAGGCAATTAGTGAATAACTGAGCTAGGACAGGAGAAATTTCTGTGACACCAAGCTTCAGATATTCTGCTAAAACTCCATCTGCACCTCCTGCCTTTCCATTCTTCATCCTCTTGATGGCCTCTGTTACTTCTTCTGGGAGAATAGAGAAGAGATTTTCTGAGTTTTGTGTTTCTTCTTGGTTTTCCTCTTCAACATTTTTTGTCTTCTTGTATAAGTTGGTGAAGTATTATGCTACTCTCCTCAGTATCACTTGACTATTGGAAGTTGTTGTGCCATCTTCTTTCTGGACTACCAAGATTTGTTTCTTTCCCTTTCTTATTTGTCTGACCCTCTTCATGCTCTTGTTGTTCTCTATAGCCTCTTGCACAATTCTTTCATTAAAATTCCTCACATCTTCCTTCATTGCCAATCTTATAGACTTGCATAACTTAACGTATTTCATATTTTCCTTTGGTAAGTCTGAGTGCTTTAGTTGTTTTCTCAGTTTTCATTTTCCTGGTTCTGTCGCTGAACTTCTTATCCTTTGCTCTTTTTGGTGCACTTGCTACTTCTTCTGCTGCTGCCTTCACGATTTCCATGAATTTGGCTTCCAGTTCTTCTTCTTGAAAGTCTTTTCTTCTAATTTTCTAATACTTACCTCCTGTTTCCTGCTTGAGACCAACTTCTTTCGCTCCATTCTGACTTTAATCTTCATTCTGCATCTAACTATCCTATGGTCACTTCCGGAATTGAAGTTGTTTAAAACTTCACAATTAGTAACTGTGTACAGTTTGTTAACCAATATGTAGTCTATTTCGTTTTTAACTCCATTAGGACTAGTAAAACCTTACAGTTACAACTTTTGTGGAATTTGTACAAGTTTTGGCTTTTGCATGTGTTTCTATAATGAAGTTGCGCCAAGTATCACTTGAGAAGATTTCTTTGATTAATGGTAGTTTCATTTAAAAATTGTACATTATAAGAAAAACACAACATTTTCATTTCCAATGTAACGCAGACAATAAATGCCACAAATATATCTATAATATAACAACTGCAATAATATTTTACTTTCTGCTGCCCCATGCCAAGAAGGGAACTGCAAATTAGGACAAGGTAGGTGTATCCCCCATCCAGTTTCCAAGGGAAGGTTATAGTGCTCTGCTGAAATGAGCCCAAAAGGGTCTAGTACTATAGCTGGAAGCTTACTCCTGCTTCTACCAACCACTTATACCTGCATCGTCTATAGACTATATTTGTTTATTTACAAAGGGAAACCCCCGTCATCAATAGACGACAACAGGAGTGAAAGGGTTAATAGCTTAGAAAAGCTTCATATGAAGAGATTATACTAATGAAAAGATCAAAGAGCTTTTTACCTGCAAGCGCCCCTCTTGAGCAGTACGTCCACCAAGCAAGCGCACATTTGGATCAGCTGTCTCATTGTTTTCTTCTTTCACATTCAATGTTAAGTTGATGTCATTGGGACTGCGACCCTTAGCCTCAAGGTAACCAGCAACCATCATTCCAATTGAAGGCGGAAATATCAACTTGACACCTGGATGGAGTGTGAGACGTCCACCAGGTCTAATATTTATATCCTTTTCAACCAAATATTCTCCTGCAGTCAAGGCCTGCACCCCATCGACTTCACCACCAACCCTCCCTGAACCAGGGATCGAGAAACGAGGAACATACATACTTTGAGATATAGTGGTACCTGAGGCTGGATTACTTTCATGCAAGAGGAATGGTATGAACTGTATTCTGGCTAGATCATAACGATTTGAGCGATGGAAAATGCGAGAATGTATCTTTTCTTCATCTCTGTCTCCTAACCAATTATAAGTGACATTCAACACCTGAGACTGATCACGAAAATGTGAACCAACTTCGTACAAAGATTCTGGATTGTCGATAATATTCCTAAATACATCCACATTCGGAGATCCCACCACCACTGCAGCTGCAACTCTGCTGCGAGGAATTAAACTGTCATCAAAAGTTGAGAAAGGCTCTGTTATTCTATTTCTGTGGACAAAATTCCGAGTGAACAACAGTTCCTGATTCCCTGAATATGGTGAAAGACTTAAACTTGCAGCAAAAACTCCTTCGTTGTCAAAGAATTCATTGTCATTGACAATAAGGGATGTTGGTAATACTTCTAAGTTTTCCTCTTCCGGCAAATTTCTGATGAACAGTCCTCCATACTTATGTCTTGAGAATTGATTGAATTCTATGTGACCTTCAATGTTCACAGCAGGATCTATTTTCACTCCCAATTTAAGGTTTCCTGTGAAGATGTTGTGGCCGATTTGAAGCATAGTAAGCTTGGAGTGGTCTCTGCGACAAGTCCAAATTTCAACAGCTGTATTTAGGCTATTGTTGAATGAACTGCTGCTTACGTTCACTTTGACACTCATTGGGAATGTTCTGGAATTCAGAGGCTTAGCTTCCATGCAATAATTCCCTATTAAGACACCCACACCTTGGTTTTTAAAGACTTCTGTTTGATGGACCACTGTCTCTTGTGTGAATGGTATATAATCAGAAGATTCATTGAGCCAAACTGATAACCCAAAGCCTTTATTGGAAGAGAGAAAAGACCTGGATATGTTTCGTGAACCTCCACTGTATGTGATGTTTATGCCATCACCTTCATTGAAAGCAACTCTAGATTCTGTGACATTAACATCTGCTGCCCCACGCAGTACATGAACCCCAGACACATGTCCATTATTTGAAATTGAACTCTGATAAACATGCAGCTGGGATCTTAAATTTTCCGTAGCAATACCTCTTCCACCATTGTCAGCAACCAACGATTGTGTGACATTTAGGTCATATGATTTACCTATAAAAGAAAATTAGTCTTCATTACTGACTTTTACCATAATAAGTAAACTGTGAACCATGCATATTCAACTCACCATATCCCGATGTCAATCTCATGAAAGCAGCCAGACGTGACTTAGGCTTGGCTGAAAATGATATGTAAATGCGATTTCGTGTTGTTGATACACTTTGAGGCCAAGTTCCATTTCTGATTGATATGGAGGCAATGAGACGATCTCCATAAGAAGATCCATCATACACATTGATTTCTCCAACATTCTCATCCCCAGCCTCTGCTTCAATCTGGAGGAAGTGTAGGGTTAACATGTGCCCTTCACGAGTCATGAAATTCTGAAGGAAGAAAGATACAGTTAATTTTGCATAAAACAGTGGGATGTTCCTTGCATGTAAATTGAAATAACAACAGGTTACATAAATCTATAAGTTATAATTATGATAAATCTATCAATTCATCATATATTATAACAATCATCATCATCCAAATCATCAGCCATTTACAATACTATGTTGCATGTAGTTCCAAATAGGATACTTTTCATGTTTGTACATTGCACAGATTTTCAAAAATTTCTTCTTGCATTTTCCAATTGGATACAGATACACTTTCTGAGGCAAAAAGTAAAGCGTCACTAAGCCAGTGATCTTTTTGCATAAAATTGCCGACCTTGACACTTGTGAATAAATGAGATATTGCTCTTGAGTACCAAGAGTTTGATTATAGATGGCCATGAAACCGGCACTTTTAGCAATTTTATACATTTTGCGATTTCTCAAATGTTTGTTTAGGGCATGTTAACATAGAAGGTTCACAGTATCGTTATGAGATATGGTTTCCTATTGCATGTAGAAAATACGACTCTCCTAGAGGCCATTGGTTGGATGCCTGATATATCAAGGTGTCGTCGCCAATTGTGTATGGCAAGGGGGTGCATTGATACCTTAGCTAAGATACCCTAAATGGTATATAAGCATATGGTGGGCTCACAGATAGCCAAGTGGGCAACGAGTTCGACTTCAATGAAAGCGGTCCCGGGTTCGATTCCCGGTGGGGGCCTACGTGCAAAATGACCTTAGCTGTCGAAGCACTTTTAACAATACTAATACTAAGCATATGGTATCATCCATGTGTTATCATCCATGTTTATGGTGTATCATCTTAATACCCAACAGATAGCTTAGAATTTATATGTCGCTGCAAACAGCTAGTGGCATTTGGAAGGAAGTTAATTAAACATTAATGGTTCATGGATCCAAGTTCACCAAATTTGTCAAATTCCAAAATGCAATACTTCATCAACAAATATAGTTTCTGGAATCATATTTGATTTTAAAACTTACATCCACGCTCATGAATATGAAATTAAGAGTAACATATTCAAAACAAAAAAAAAAGAAGTCAATACTTTTCCATTTTCTGCCGTATGCCTCATTCCTCATCCACATTTTCCATGGCAAAGAAGGCAATTATCAGTGGAATATCGGTATGTGGAAAAACCAACAAATTAAAAAATGCATTCATCCCTATTGTTACCAAGATAAAGTCTTAATTCCTTCATCTAAAATATCTTTAAATTTCATCCACTGCATGTATGGAAGTATCATTTAAAATATGAGTTTCACCCTGTGATCGCTTTTTGGTATGCATAATCTAAAATTTCTCCTCTAACCTTTCCTTCTATTATCTGACAGAGTAATCAATCGTGCCTCATGGGGTGTCCCAACCAGTTTGCCTTCCTTCTTTTGATTGTGTTGATGATTCCTCTTTCCTCTTCGATCCGTCCCAAAACTTCGTCATTCCTCATTTTGTCTTTCCATCTCACTCTCATCATCTTTCTCCACAGCCACATTTCAAAACTCTCAAGGTACTTAACTTCTGACTTCCTATATGTCCAAGTTTCTGAACCACATAGACTACACTCCAGATGAAGCATTTTGCAGATTCCTTCCTTAATGTGATGGGTATTTTTTTGGCTGTTAGAAGAGCTTTTAATTTTTCATATGCTTTCTTTCCCATGCCTATTCTACTCTTAATTTCCTGAGTACAGTTGCCAGCATTATTTATCAGGCTACCGAAATATCTGAAAGATTCAACCGGCTCTAGCAGCTGACCTTTTAGGTGGTGTATGGCAGAGGGTATATTTTTACTTTAATTAATCTATCCTATATGATATTTTCCAAATTGTTGTTTCCTTAAAACCTAAGGGATAGCTTTACGTTCGTAAGTAATTGCAAGCAGCCACTGGTGTATGGCAGGGAATGTATAATGCCTAATCTACCATATATTAAGCTTGCAGTATACAAGCATAAAATAGGATAGATTAAGTAAGGCATTGATACACTCCCTGCCATACACCAGTGGCAACTTGGGGTGACTTAAAATTATAAATCCATGCCTTGGCATTAAAAGACACCTTATTGGGAAATACCATATAGGACACTTTAGGTAAGGTATTAATACAGCCCTATGCAACCTGCAGCGACTTACAACTCAAAATCCATCCCTCGATTTTCAAGATGACACCATATTCGTAATTACCACATAGGGTAGATTAGGTAAGGCATTACACCACATGCCAGATGTCGCTGTATTTGTGGTAGATGGCCATTCATATTTAGATTCAACCTAGTAGCTGACATTCAGGTATAAAGGCAAAATCAAAACAGAAAGTTGCTCAATATATTGTATAGGTTTCCTGTACATTTCTTATGGAGTAAAAGTTAACATGCATTTGAATCGAACCAAGGATCAATTTAGAAGTTCTTTAGATTAAATATTAACTATAACCATTAATCCTATCCATTTTCCGAATTTTAGCTATTTGGCTTTTTATTAATTATTCCTTAAAATCTCTGCCTGCTACTCCCACTCCCCCCACCCCTCTTTCACATCCTTTCCACAGCTATATAAACTACGGAATAATTCTTGTTTGTTACCTGATGATGCAAATGGTGAAAATGGTCCTAATAAATATTGTGGAAAATATAAAGTTTTCCGGCTTAAAAATATAAAATGGATTACTAATGCAATGAATATTGCATTAGTAATCCATTTTACCTTTACCTGCAGTAAAGGGAGACTTACTTCTTCGACTTTAAATAGTACAATTATTTTCAAAGAATTTGTATGTAAGATCAACTATTACATCATCACTGTCAGGGTATGATGATTGAAAAGTTTCAAAATAGTTAAAAAATGAAAATTAATTTCAGGCAGTCAGGAGTAACATAGGATAAAAAAGGTGCAAACAAACCTTATCACAGTTCTTTTCTAAGGGTGCATACTGATTTTGCTCCACAAAAATTGATATAGGAAAAGTTTGACTGTATGTGGTAGGAATTGTGCAGAAGTCAAACACTTCAATACCATCAATTTTCCTGTCAGGAATATCATCATGGTGAACATATTTAATGCCGTCAGCTCCATTCTCAGATACAATGCTGTTCTCGATTAGAGCAAGGCCAGTTGAACTGTTTACATACACTCCATAGCCTGAAATTTATTAATTTTCTATTAAAAGGGAGGAAGCTGGATGATATTCATAAAAAAGAAAGCAAAACACATAATGAGTAACACAAATAGCACATTTTCAGGTGAAAATATTTGTTAAAAATTATCAAAAACCATATATGGCAATTGGTAATAATTTCAAGAAAAAGTAAATCATAAGCAGAAATGCAAAACTTAAATCTTTGGATCATCATTTTCACTTACCTGATAGTAATACATTACAGGAATATCTAAACAGTAATTTCCAGTCTTTACTTTATGTTTAGTGGGGTTATATAATTGTCCATTATTCCACTTACCTCAAATTCTATAAAAGAACAGCTCAATACATACGAAAATCGGTAAGGGTGACACCCAGGGTAAAATCTCAAGGAAGAATGGACTTCAAAAAAGTCTGACGGGACCGGGAATCGAACCCGGGTCTCCCAATTGCCGGTCAGGTGCTCTGTCCGTTGAGCTATCCCGGCAGAACATTTCTCCAAGCCATTCGGGATACTTCGGGAGCAATGTCCTTGCCCACAAAGTATCCCGAATGGCTTGGAGAAAAGTTCTGCCAGGATAGCTAAACGGACAGAGCACCTGACCGGCAATTGGGAGACCCGGGTTCGATTCCCAGTCCCGTCAGACTTTTTTCAAGTCCATTCTTCCTTGAGCTCAATACATTTCTAACTTATAGATATTTTTGGGGATCACTAGAGATATACCAGATTAACCCAAATATAAGATAAACAATTTTACAAATTCAGCCTCAGAATAACGAGGAGTTATCTTATATCTGTAAACTTAAATCCATCAACAACAATAAAATTTTTTACATATAGCATGAGTAACTATATTTTAAGTATAGTCCATGATGTACATTTTATGGTCCCAATAAGTATATCGCTTGTTAGTTTGTTTAGTGCTTTCACTTAAATATGAGGAGAGACTATGTACACTGGGATACATAAAAAAAATTACACTGCGGGTAACATAAGATTAGGGATACAGGAGAAAAGCATTTTGTGAGACATGTTGCAACATTGTAAGGAAAGAGAAACAAGTTGCACCAAATTCCATCCTTCATTCAACCATATAATGTAAACATTTTTGTTTGTACCTCGTTTGTATTTTATAACAGGTAGATCGAGCCAAGTCCCTGTTTCATCAATCATAACCAAAGAACCTAAAAAGCCACAATAAAACTGAGTTAAAAAAAGCAATTGCTGACACACACCTAAGGGAAAGATTTACCGAATCTAGGCTAATTTGTGCTAGTAAGACAGCCTACCCCTACTTGACTGTGGGAAAGAATTGTAAGCCTAACTTACCAATACTGGCTGAGATTTTGCATGTTTAGAAGTGAAGGAAATGTTCCTGTGAAGGGTGCCAGTTATATAGGTTGAGAAAACATTTAATTTTTAGGTGAACATTGATGGAAACATTGCATATGACATGCAAATGACAACATATCTTTAAAAATCAACATTAAGGACCTCTGATTTTCAAATTTTCATCATAAGGTGATTTGGATCCTCAAGGCATTTCACAATTTCAGTCTAATACCCTATCTTATAGAACAGCCTAAAACGACCTGTCAAATTGGTGACCCTACCTTTTTTACTTATCTCGCTACAAGAATATTGTGTGCTTCTTTGATTCTGGTGAGTGCAGGGATGGAGTACACCCATGGTCATCAAGCACAGAAAGAAGTACAGGTGGTCTTAAACAAAATTGAACCCCTGCCATTAGGCCACCATATTTGCAGTAGATGGCAATTCCTATTATAGTTTAGATGCTCTCTATTAACTAACATTCAGGTATCAAGGCAAATACGAAACGGGAAATAGCTCAAAATATTATCAGGGTTTCCTATACATTTCTTATGGAGTAAAATTTTGTGCCCTATCATCAAACCAAGGATCATTTTAAGAGTTCTTAAGTTTAAATATGAACTATATAAAGTACAAAGACCGCAGAATTATCTGGCACTTATACAAAGATGAAGTAGCTGTTATAAGATGCGGCCCACATTTGCGAGAGGCTAAAATAGGACAGAGTAAGACAAGGTTGTTCTTTGTCCCCACCACTATTCAACGAGCTATGGATGAAGCACAAGAAAGATGGGGAGAAAATGGTGGAATATGGGTGCAAGGTAAACAGATTGATATCTTACGTTTTGCAGACGATGTGGCGATTTTGGCTGAAAGTGAAGAACACCTATCATACATGCTAAATGAGTTGGGGGCCAACCTCAGCACTGGATATAACTTTAACATCAATAGAGAAAAAGATCCTTGTAATGAGCAGGAAAGGGACAGGAGCTGAACATATGTTAGGTGGTCAAAGACTTGAAACAGTACAGGAGTTCAAGTACCTTGGAAGCAAAATCATGTCAGATGGTCGAAGTGATAAAGATCTTATTAGTAGGATTAATCAGGCAAAGGCGGCTTTTAATAAAAAGAAAATGCTCTTCACATCCAACAATATCAACTTGTGTCTAAGAAAACGCCCCCTCAAGACCTTTGTATGGAGCGTCTTACTTTATGGAAGCGAGACATGGACCCTTGGTCTGGATGGAAGAAAACTGATAGAGGCATTTGAGATGTGGTGCTACTGGAGAATCCTCAAGATATCATGTGTAGATAAGGTTACCAACGAAGAAGTATTACGGAGAGCTGAAGAAGTGCCATGCCTGTGGAGCACAATGAGAAGGAGACGAGACTCCTGGATAGGCCACATCCTAAGACGTGAAGGATTGCTTGCAACAATATTGGA
>KZ309299.1:90649-105645 GCA_000376725.2 Ladona fulva | reverse complement strand
TCTTTTCTAGGCTGAATATTTTGTACTTCAATATTCTTCATTCATTAATTATTTCTCCCGATTCAACCATTGCTGAAATTAATGAACTCAAGTGATAAATTAATTACATAGTGTTAATGTAAAATAATACATAATATAGCGTTTATATAAAACTAGAATGTTGAAATAGTGGATTAAAGGTCCTTCAATTCAAGAAAAATAGATTTTATGCAACATATATATTTGAGGGTCAAAGGAAATACTGCCGACGAAATTTAAAGGAAATGCTGCTGACGAAATTTAATAGATTATTAACAAATACTGTTATAGTTACACCTCTTAAACAAAGAAGCGTATAACTATAACGATATTTGAAAAACTATACCATCCGTAAGATTGTCAGAAATTAATATAACATAGTTTTACGTTAACTGAAGTAGTGAGACGCGCTCAGTTGTCGCAGTGCTGAATTGGTCTAGATCTTTGTTAATACACATGTTGTTTAACATAAATGACGTAAATATACAATGTAGAATGTTAAAATTGTATATGGTGAGATTTAAGGGTCTTTAAGTTTACGTAAAAAGAATTTATGTCACATACATCGAAGAGTTGACATAAATACTGCCGACGACATTTAAACGAAATACTGCCGTCTTCCGTGGTTAAACAAAGAGATAACTCACTATAACAGTATTTCACATATTATGCTATCTGTCAGATTGTCAAAATTAATATAACATAGTTTTTAGGTTAAGTTTAGTTGTGAGACGCGCTCAGTTGTCATCCGCTCAGTTGTCCGGCCACGGGCCACTGTAGTGTCCATTGGTAACCCCCTTTGGAGGCCCATGGCCACTATAGTGGGCATGCGCAGGCTTCAGTTTCCTATGCGCTCACATCCACTGGGCCTCTTTGTTTAGTTTCCCTCTCCCTTCAGATAGCTCCATATTTTTTTATATTGGTATTGGATGCACTTTAAATTTCTGTTGAGCAGTAAACGTGTTAAGACATGTTTCTCAGTAGCATCCCTCAGTAGATCCCCAGTTGCATTCCTGGGAGGAATACTTTGCAATCAATTGTGCTCATTCAATACAAAATTCTGTGAGTGAGAATTTTGAATGTAAATCTCAACCCTCTTTGGCTAAAGGTGAACTGTCAATTTTTGCTGCTGTGATGTGCTGCACAATATCAGTTTATGTGCATGCACTGCATCCTGTCGAATAACATATAACATGGGATGTTAACTAAAGCATCATAACCAAGATAACTGAATAGAATGAGGAGCAGTTCTTAGGCCAAAGGTAGCCATACATATTGCAAAGCTTTAAACTTTGAGGCATGAATGATTGGATTATTCACCTTAGGAAGTCAATCAGCGAATCGGAAATTTTGATATTGTGGTATAAAGATGTATTCAGCAACATATATCCCTATTTCACAATTCTAAATTCTGACTTTAATCAATCTGCATTGTCTAAAATAAGGTCATATATTAGTGTCTATCTTTTTCTCATTGCATACATGATGAGTTTCCTTTAATGTTCTTCTTAAAATTAGGTCCATGTTTTCTTAACCTCTACATATATTTGTCACCTTTCATTGAACAATTTCCTTTTCACATAGTACTGAAAAAAACAGAGCTATGAAAGGGTAAGGATTAATGGTAGTTCCTTCTCTAATGCATGCTGGTCAAGGAGGAGAGGGAAAGACTTCCTCACTGCATTGCAACATGTATTGCAAAACACTTTCCTGATGTATCCCTAATTTTATGTTACCCACAGTGATTTACGTTTTCACTGCGACAATCAATTAATTTTACTTTCATAGTCCTAAAGCTGCATCTAATCCAAATACACAGCAAAAGTGTTAAACAGAAGTGTTATGCACCCCAGTGTACAAAGATATTTTGATATTTACCTTTCTATGAAATTTTACTCCACTCTTTTGATTTCAGTAATTAATAATGACACTATGATGACAATGTAACATTAGATCTAATTGTGGCAAATGCAAATGTTACAGAATATTTATTTATGGGCCGGTTGAATTACTATTTTACATCACGTGAGACATTGAAAACTAAATGACAAGTAATTTGACTTGGAAGGATAGTTTATTTTATGAGGTAAAGCAATTGTATTCTTCAGAGGAGGATAACCCTTGTTGAGCAAATCTATGAAGATTAGAAAAAGAAGCTAACAGAAGTACCAAAGGCTAATAATAAAACTTTGAGAACTGATTTAGCTTATAGGTGACAAACAAGGAAAAGGGTAAGATGACTTGGCACGATAAGTCGTGCATCTCGGAAAATTCCCAAGGAGAAACGGACATGAAAAAAGTCTGACGGAACCGGGACTCGAACCCGGGTCTCCCAATTGCCGGTCGGTGGCTCTATCCATTGAGCTATCCCACCAGAACATTTCTCCATGCCGTTTGGGAGACTTTGTACGTAATGGGCGCATGATTTTGTCCGACTCAGCAGCATCGTTCACAGCCATGGCCTCTCAGAGGCACCAACCAAGTCTCCCAAACGGCATGGAGAAATGTTCTGGCGGGATAGCTCAATGGGTAGAGCAACCGACCGGCAATTGGGAGACCCGGGTTCGAGTCCCGGTTCCGTCAGACTTTTTTCGTGTCCGTTTCTCCTTGGGAATTTTCCGAGATGCACGACTTATCGTGCCAAGTCATCTTACCCTTTTCCTTGTTTGTTATCCTTAAGGGGGGTTCTCCTTACACCACTTTGTATGGTCGGTGCCTCTGAGAGGCCATGGCTGTGAACGATGCCGCTGAGTCGGACGAAATCATGCGCCCAATACCTACAAAGTCTCCCAAACGGCATGGAGAAATGTTCTGGCGGGATAGCTCACTGGATAGAGCAACCGACCGGCAATTGGGAGACCCGGGTTCGAGTCCCGGTTCCGTCAGACTTTTTTCATGTCCGTTTCTCCTTGGGAATTTTCCGAGATGCACGACTTATCGTGCCAAGTCATCTTACCCTTTTCCTTGTTTGTTATCCTTAAGGGGGGTTCTCCTTACACCACTTTGTATGGTCGGTGCCTCTGAGAGGCCATGGCTGTGAACGATGCCGCTGAGTCGGACGAAATCATGCGCCCAATACCTACAAAGTCTCCCAAACGGCATGGAGAAATGTTCTGGCGGGATAGCTCACTGGATAGAGCAACCGACCGGCAATTGGGAGACCCTGGTTCGAGTCCCGGTTCCGTCAGACTTTTTTCATGTCCGTTTCTCCTTGGGAACTTATAGGTGACATTGGAAATGCTGATAAATCACTTGTATATTATGATATGCCAGAATATAATAAAGAATTATCATTAACAAAAGAGGAGCAAAATCAGTTATCGTATAAACAATGAAGTGAAATGAATTTTTGTGAAAAAAATTCATCATTACAAAAATTAATAAAATCCCATTTTTCACAAATTTGAAGCCCTGAGAATGTAGAATCGTCTTACATTCAGGTATATGCGAAAGTAGGTGAGGAATCCAAAAATAAGAGCATATAGGGTTTAAAAAATAAGCAATTTTTCTCCCATACCCAGCCTCCCACACCCAATACCTTTTTCCCCTCCCTTCTCCTGTACATATACTAACTTAGACAAAACTAGCCATAAATTAAAAAAATTATTCCGTGGAAATTAATAAGAGTTTGTTCCTATTTCTTTAGTATAGTGCCATTCCACAAAGGACTTGGACATGTTAGATTTAAAAAAATAATATTAGATGGCTCCAGATAGCCAAGTGGGCAATGCATTCTTCTCTCCCCAAAGGAGAGGGGGATGGAATGCATTTTATGCTTTCTGATTTAGAAATCAAATTAGGCTATAGGAGATGAATCAAATGTTCTCTATGGTAAATATAATTATTAATACTGAGAATTCAAAGTAAAGAATATTATAGTTTTGTGAATATTTAGTGGATGACATTTGTCGTTAAAATGAATGAAGATAATTTTCTGAAATATTTTGAAAGACTACATCTAAAGAGACACATTAGCTTTTCCTCAGGGATATGAAAAACTTATTTAGTTTCAACCCACCTTCCTTTCTTCAACTTTTCACAGCCTTTTGTGCATCAACTTATGCAACACCTTATTTTTTACTCATCATGTTGGATGTTCTTGCAATGCATTGAAGTGTCAATTTAATAAACCTAAACTTAAGACTTAAGTCTTTATTTTTTACTTATTTCATAGTCTGTGGGTTCCATAAAGTTAAAGTAAATTGTTGAATATAAGTCAGATTAAGACTAATAAATTTAAATAAATTATAACAAAATACTCTGGAAATAAACTCAATTTAAACTAACTTTATTCTGAAAATCAACCCAATGCTTAATGGAAAAATAAACATCACAAAAATATTGGTTTCAAATTTTGCAATAAACAGAATCTTAATTATTGGTAATGTTGGCTTGGTAAAAATTATTGGTAAATTGTTTAGTAATGAAATAAAACCAAAAACACTTTAAAGACCATATCAGTGAGTCAAGTGATGTTCTAAAGTAACAGTAAGCCTAAAATCACTTTTACTCAACAAAAGTAACTCCCAATTACCTAAAAGAAATTACTTTTATTTGCTGGATTTACTTCTTTGTGATGGGAGCATACAAATTCTTCAAAAATCAATTCTTCAAACTATCATTTCTTCGAATGACAAATTCTTTGGGAAATTGACCACTGTAAAGAATCTGAAGCTATGCAGAGCTTATGTTACATATTAAATATTATGAATTGTTCAGGAATTTATATTTACTTCATGGAACTATGTTTAAATATAAAATTTATAATGCCTTCCATAACTTTAAATCAGATGATATATTTTTAAGGAGTGAAGCATAACATAACAATGCTAAATATATAAAGTTGCGAAAATATTTATTTAAGGACAGAAAAATCCTGGTTTCTTGCAAGCAAAGTTTTTCAAAAACAATATTAAGCCATCCTTGATGCTTCGGAGTCACTTTGATCTATCGCCTCTAAATCCAATGTGGATGAATAAAGAATCAATTGAAGAAAATCTGCTCATTTGAGTTTGCTATCATATTGAGTGAGCATTTGATTAGGTTCCAACAATGAATTAATTTTTTAATAACATTTTTACGTAACTTCAGATTACTTACAGTGGTCTATTTTCAAAGACTTGATATTCAAAGAATTTGCATGTAAAGCTTTGTGACATTATTTAAGAGAATCCATTAGTTTGATTTAATCAGATATTAGCATTTATTGAAAATATAAATACAGTGAACTCTCAATTAATTATAATTATCCAGGAAAATTATGGGAAGATGATGCACCGATGAGAAAACAAACATAATCCAAACTTTATTATTCATTTCTTACAAAGCTCACAATTTATGTAAATAAATTATATTATGATTAATAATTATTTGTGTCCACAGCCCATTATTTTCAACGATTTCTTGGACTCATTAAGAGTTTTTTGACCTGACCAGGCATCTTTTTAGCAGCAATTTCATTGTAGTCACATTCCTATTGTTCTATAGGAAAGGTGTCCTACTTGTAATAAAATGAGAATATGTTCATGTATTTTTGTAACAGGGGTCACAAAATCCGAAAACCACCAAAAACGGGATAGTCAAACCTTACGCGCGTTTCACACTCAGGGAGTGCATCTTCAGAGGCGAGGAAAGTGACTGACAGTGAACAGCACAGGTTGTAGAGACAGTCACAAAACAGAATAGAATCAACCAGCGGAGTCCAATAAACAATACAATCTTTTATCAAAGTCCAAGTTAGAATTTCTCGCCACCAGCGGCACTCTACTTATTTTTTTATGTATTTTTGTGTTTGGATTTTTCAGAATGACTGTGAAATATATCAATAAAGAGGTAAAAAAATCATGCATGCAAAATCCTTAAACCTACCAATGGATAATCCTTAAGCTAATGGGTAATCGGGAGTTCAAAATATTTCCAAAGCTTTCTTAACGGTACACTAGAGTATAATGACTTGAGTCTCCTTACCTTTGT
The DNA here is from genome assembly GCA_000376725.2 of Ladona fulva. Classification (NCBI taxonomy): domain Eukaryota; kingdom Metazoa; phylum Arthropoda; class Insecta; order Odonata; family Libellulidae; genus Ladona; species Ladona fulva. The sequence continues at coordinate 99,654 of KZ309299.1, read as the reverse complement.
TGTTTTGGATAGTGCAGTTTTGCATGTTTATTGGTCCACTTGGTCTAGTAATGTTAATTCCGTTATAAGCAGAATATAACACAGCCAAGCCAAGCATTCTTGGTGGAACACCATCTATTTGGAGAGCTGAAGTTACCTTGCTGAGCTCTTCATCAACAGTAGAGTTGAAATTGGCTAAAGAATGGTCTCTCAACCACCACCTTCCTCCTCCTCCTGTTGGACTACCTGAGCCAGCAAATTTTAAGTCCACATATTTAAGACTTGACTGCGATATTCGTACATACAGAGTATTGTCCTGAGTAAGAGATCTGATGAATAGAGCATGCTCAAAGTTGATTCCTCTCCAGTGGAACATTGATGCTGAAGAATTGATAGAATGAAATGGTAGACATTCTATTCCCAGATCAGGATGATAATCTGCCATGATATTAAAAAATTTTCTTAATAAAGGTCATAATATGAAGGAGTGGATAGTAAATTGTGTTGGTCATATATTGTTATATTGTGACGTGTATTGGCATCAATTAGAAACATAATTTAATTTAATTTGTTAAATTTGAAAGTAGTCATAATTTCAAAAAATTTACCATCTTATGGAAAACTTCTAAAATACTCTATTCTAAATATTTTAGCTTCAGAAATATTATTTGAATTTTTAGTGATGAAACACATCATCTCCTGAGAGAGAAATTTTTTTAGTGAGTAAGAAAAATAATCAGTATGCCAATCAGCTGTAAACTGTGAATTATACAATTTCATAATAAAACAATGTAAAAATAAATAAAAAATTTAGAGGCCGTTATATTAGGAGAGGCCATTAGGGAAACTAATCCTGCATAATAGGCATGTAAAGATTCGACACTACTTCCATAATAAAACAAGGAAATGCTCAAAGTAAATAAAAACAGTCATAATTAAAATTCCTCCCACTTTCTAGGCAGTTGCTCTGACCTATAAGCTACCATGGCAGAACAATCTCTTCTTCAATTTCTTGGGCTAAGATGGTACACGGTGTGCTTCAGAGAATCCATCTAAGATGCACCAAAGCAGACTTCCTGAAACCCAGAACGGCAAAGCAGATTTCTACTTGAGGAAACTTAGAGGATAGAGCAACTAACCGAAAAGTGGGGAGAACTGGGTTCAATTCCCAGCTATGACAGACTTTTTCTCTTATATTTTGTCAAATTTTAGTGATGCCCTTCATTTGATTTCATTTTACTGATATATAAAAAGAGTTAATACTTTCACATATTTCAAACTTTGATTTAAAATCCAGATTCTACACTTCAGTGGAACAAAGGGCTAATTTACAATCCCCAAACTCTTTTCCAAACAATATTTAGCAAAACTTCAGATCAATATAAATAAAGTACACTTTAAGCTCCAAAACATTATTGGATCAAAGAAAATATAAGATTGTAATTGAAATATACACAGTAGAGTCTTGCTAAACCCAACTACTTGGGACCAGGCACTGTTCAGACTGCCCAATTTCCTGATTACCTGAAGAATTGCATAATTACAATTGATTCAATTCACTTTATTTACTGTATTATACAATATTCTATACATTTCAATACTTTGTATGGTATTGTATTACAGTAATTTTTAGTTTTGTTATATAGATTATAATTTTCAAATTGATACAGTAAAGTATCGCAACTACAGTAGTATTGTACACCCAGTCACAATCTTATCACCTTACGCAACCCGCATGACTAGATTGAAGCACGAAGAGAGCAAGTCTAAAGTTTTCTCAAACATTCTATCAGCTGTTGGAAGGAGGTAGCTGAGTGAAACACTTAGTTGGTGCCTCTTTAAGTCGCTGTTAAGACACACTTTAGTATCATCATTATTAGTACACCCAGTTCCATATCAATCTTACCACCTTGGACACAGGGGCAGTGAGCTTCAGGCGAGTGAGCCTTGAGAAGAGAGAGAGATAGAGAGGAAAAATATGGAGGAGATACTCCTATGTCCTAGCTCCATTCCAGTGTTGGCATGGATTTTTTTATGTTATTAATATTACAATCATTTATTAGCATCCATGGTTTGCTGGCATTAACATAGCAGAATAGTTTTATACCAACACCGATGTCGGAATGCATGAATTCAGTGGTTTAAAATCGGTTGTTACGATTTTGTATTATATCTAGCTGTTTTTCAGTTTGATTTCTAATGCAGGTTTCAGCAAACGTTCTGATTCAAAATTGCTAAAAGCAATGCTAGCCGTTTGAGGTGATGAACTTTTAGCGTTTGCTAATGGAAGTGATAATGAAACGATAATTTCCGTAAATTTTCTAACAGACGGTGCATAACTTTTCAAACAATGCCAAAATGAATGAGAGAATATACCCTGGGAATAGCAATCAATATGATCTGACAGTACTTTGTGAAACATTATTTTAATAAATGAGACAGCGAATTTCGTATTATTCGCACAATTTTTATTTACGACTGTTTTCGTCATCATCAGGTACACTAAGCAGAAAAAGAGAGAATTTAGCTGTGAGAATATATATTCTCGTGCTTTCTGCTGAGTGTACCTGACGATGGCTGTATGACGAAAACAGTCGTAAATAAAAATTGTGCAAATAACACGAAATTCGCTGTCTCATTTATTAAAATAACATTTCACGAAGTACTGTCAGATCATATTGATTGCTATTTATTATAAGTTTTTCATAATAAGAGTATTAATTTAAATCACTTATTGTGTGAAAGTGATTCACATCATCATCGCCACAACAGAGGCCTATTTTGCAGAGTTCGACAAAATATATTTTTTGGATGGCTTGAAAAAGTTAAAATATCGCTGGACTAAATGTATTGAGTTGAAAGGAGACTATATTGAGAAATAAATTCAAAAGAAGTAAAAAAAATGCGTTTTCTTGCCTAACACAGATACTTATCATACAGCCCTCGTATAATATGTTTACAATCTTAAAAAGTGCATTTTATTAGACCTTGTTTCACTATCTTTTGTTTTTAAAATGAAATTCATAAACTCTATTAGGTTATACTAAATGAATCAATTAACAACAAAAATTTAAAAAATAAGAAATAAATAGAAATCGTAAACTAATATTCATTGAGTTCCTTGTCAATAATTGTTTTCTTTGTTTATGTGTATTTCTTTCTATGCTTTAACTTGCTCCTTGATGCAGTTATGAATTCATAGATTTAAATAACTGGAGAAATTAACATAAGAAATACTATCGAACATTTTATTCTCTGTAGTCATGAAAACAAAATTGTTTGAGTTGTTAATTGTTTAACTTGGAACATAGATGAAGTACGATAAATTGAGTTTTGAAGATGATCTTGCCCAATTTAAGCATTTTTGACTCTATATCACCTACATTTGACAAGTAAGTAGTTTCTCTGAAGGCAGTCGTGTGCAGGAAAAAATATATATTGGATGAGAAAATAGAGAAGGTGAATGAATGGATTATGCTTTTAAGGGAGTTAATTTCTCCTGCTCAAAGTAACCAACAGGGCGACAAAGAACAGGAGAATTGTCTCTACCTCAGGGAGAGATCTAAAATTAATAAACTTCCTACACTTTCGGTTGCTAAAATCATGAGTGTATGTATAGTAGTGCTTACAGCTGTTGCTGCTTCTCGATTCCTATCTCTCTCTTTCCAGCCAGTCACCGTCTTGAAATCTTTGCTTCAATCACTCCATCTGTAACTCACTATTCAGATTTGTCAAGGTTGATGTAATTGAACTATTAGTGTATGATCCTACAGAATGTGGAGAGTTGAAGAGTTGCTCATAGCCTATACATTTTAAATATGAAAAAATTTTTAAATATCACCGAGGAATTAATATACAGAGAGACTGTGTATATCGAACCACCTCCCAATTTATTTCAACTGGTAAAATTCTAACTAAAGATATGAGTTGTTTGCAGGCTAAGTGGGGCAAAATTGAGACTCTTATGAGCTTCATATCCCCATGTGTTGGGCATTACATTTAAGGAGTCTCTAGGAATAAGTATTTTACTAGCCCCTATGAGTTTGCATATTTTAATAAATTAAATGAAATAATATAATTGAAATTGAATCAATTAATATAGGTATATTTGTATGCATTTAAAATTAACTGAAAAATTCGTATTTATTGCCAGTCATCAGAATTTGATGAGTAATGTAACAATACCTCATTTGCTCTAATTTTTGCTGTGAATTTTAAACATTACTAAGTGATAAATGAGAGAGTAGAACAATGAAAGTTGAAAAGAAAACTCATTTATTTTATTGACACCGAAGAGAGGGAAGTTAATATTAAACTCAAAGCTAATGTGAAAGGTGACGACTTGTATCTGTCCTAATTCATTCAGAAAAATCGATCCTGGGTCGTTTCTCCTAATTATTTAGAAGGTGTGGAAAAAATTCCAACTGCATAGTTAGTAGAATTTGTAAAGTGTGAATTTTTAATTCCAATGCTTATCATATGAATAAAAATCATATATCAGAAGCATACAATTTTGGTCTGACTGTGACTCAAAGTGCAAGGAAATTTTCTTTCTCTCCTTCCAGTTTTGAACAGAAGCCGGCTCAGAGGCAGGTTTTGTGGATATATCCCTCAAAATGCTGTTCTAGCCGTCACCTAACCTCAAATTTTTCAAGGGAAGGTCACTTGCCTCGATCCTTCTGAAATAATGGGGTTTCATGAGCGACGTTCCTCTCTTTGTGAGAAGGAAAGTTAGATATAATACAAAATCATAACAACCAATTTTAAACCACTGAATTCATGCTGTTTCTGTATAATACTATTCTGCTACGTTAATACCACCAAACCATGGGTACTAATAAATGATTTTAACATTAATAACTTTAAAAAATCCATGCAAACACTGCAAGTGAAGCTAGGACACAGAGAATCTCCTCCATATTTTTCCTCTCTCTCTTCCCAAGACTCACTTGCCTGAAACTCACTGGCCCTTCATCGAATGTGGTAAGATTTATGTGGAACTGGGTGTACCACACTGTGGTAAAAGTTTATTAGAGAGTGATTTTGTATGTCTTTGGTTTGATTTTGTTCTGTTTATCTCTAAAATTCAGCCAAAAACTAAATTTTTAAATCTTTCCAATAATTTTGCTTGGAAGGCAAGCTTTCAGAATAGCAGGACTCAAGAGTATCGAAGGGTTTCTTATCTTGCAGATTTTGAAATTGCTTCTAACGATGACCCATAAAGCATAACAATTCTTAACCGTGTAAAAGTTTCCCAACAAACATGCCATTTTGTACAATGTCCATCTTATGAACAATCATTTTCAAATTTTTATTCTAAAAGCATTCAAATCAAAATGTCTGAATTTATATCAAGAATGTAATTGATTTCCAGAGGAGATATCAGACATCATGAAAAAGGATGGAATGCATAAATAAAAATTATACAATAAATTAGTAAGTACAGCAATTAAATTTATTAAAATTACAAATAAATTAATAATTACCACAAACTCCGGATCCCATTTGCCTGGAATTCCACTTGCATTGTGAGATAGCAGACTCTGTCCCTCTGCAGGCAGGCTCTTGGAGTAACAGCCGCGGTTTCCAAGTTCCAAACTCTCTGTCTAACCATGACCACCACTTCCCTCCACCACCAAAACCCATCTCATGGCAGGCGACATCCATGTCACTTTTAGTCCAACTGTTGATGTGAAAAACAACCATTGGTTCTTTAATCAAAAAGGAATCAAAAGTATCGTCAAGTGTAGACTATAGCTTCTCTTTTTTCCAGTAATTCTGTTCTGATGACAGTCAATATAGAATAGTCTACGTATACAGTCACAAGTAAGTGTAAATTACGTAAGATTTCAGGAAAAGAATAAATTCTGGGTCAAAATGTATACTATTCCTAGTAATTGCTTACCATTACTTGCTATGGTAAATCATAAGTAAATGTATGAATTTGACTTAAGATTTGATACATAACAATAACATTTTCTAGGGTGGCTTGAGCTTATAATTGCTGTGGCTTCCTTTTAATGTGTTTGTCTTATTTNATGCTACAGTAAAAATGTGGATAGTCGATGCATACAGTCACAAGTAAGTGTAAGTTACCAAAGATTTCAGTAAAAGTATGAACTGTGGATTGAAATGTACACTATTTTCCTAGTAATTGTGTACACTTACTAGGCAATGCTTACACTTGCTATGGTAAATCGTAAGTAAAAGTATGAATTTTATTAATATCAATATCATTTTCTAGTGTGGCTTGAACTTATAATTGCTGTGACTTGCTTTTTATTGTGTACATCTTATTTACATATTATAGGTAAGTATTTACTTATAAGTTTTGCTTCTAATCATAGACTTTTAAAAAAGTACAATATTATTACAGCATTTCATTGCATTATTTCCTTTGTCTCAAGAGTGTAGTAGTGTATCCTTGCCGAGATTTTTTTCACACTCAATTTTTCGTGCAAAAATGTGGCATAACTATTGCGTGCACTTCCCAAAATATGGCTTGCAGAGTGTTTTTAAACCTCTAACTCAGGGTTGTCCAACCTCTTGGTGCCATAGGGCAGAATTACAAATTTTCTCAGGAGCGTGGGCCACCAAGAACCCCTTGATTTTGGCAATACTTATATTAGCAAAACTGATGATAAAAACTGCTGTGATTCTTCAACAGTGTAGAAGAATATAATATTTATTCACAATGTAACCCAAATACATATGAGAAAATAAAACAACGTTTAATTTTCAAACAAAAGAACATAAATGTTTAATTGTGAACACTGAGTTTGTTTTTGATGGCAGTACATCTATATCTGGTTTGACGGAGATGCAAAAAGCATGAAATTTTAGTTCTAACTTTGCTTTTGGTATACTTTGTACAGGAAAAAAGTTGCTTGCAAATGTACATACTCCCTAACAGAGACTTCATTATCAGGCTATGTTCAATAGACTGGCAAGACTTTGTGTAAGGAAGCCATAACGGTACGGGTAAACGTTTTGTATTCACTTTGTCAGTTCATCAGGGTATGTTCGTGAAGTGAAGTTTGTCTTTAGGCAAGTACAAATTATAAAAGTACAAAAGAGTCACTTGAATATTTTGATTTCAAACTTACATATTTGATTGCAACTCTACCCATTCGATTTGCAATTTCACAGTCAAGATGTTAATGTCAACAGTGAATGACGTAACAAATATACTGAAATAGAATTGGTTCTTTCTGAAATCTTGAAATCTACTCTCAAATTTCGGTGACAAAATAGCAATTAGTGCCACATTTTTTGTAGTTTATATGGCTTTGTTCAGACAGTGTTTCAAAGTGCATTAAATTATAGTTCTTAATTTAATGATTACTACAATTTCAAATGCCTTCATTGCTTGAAGCATTTCATTTATAAAGCAGCAGGCAGTACGTTGTTTACTAGTAAATTTTCTTTTCATTCAGCTTTCAAATCCTAAAGTCATTAGCAGTAGGATGGCTTCTTATCAGTCTGCCTTGGGACGCCTCGCAGGTGTCTCAGACACTGACCTTCTTAAGGCTATTTTTGCACTACAGCCCTCTCTTCCCTCTTCCTCACATTGCTTTCATAAACATATTTTCAGTATTTGTGATGCTTCCTTATCACAGTTGAAAATTCTCAATGACAATGCACCCAGAAATCAGTAATCCGGAGCTTCCCGTTTGTCTCTTAGCACAATGCAATATGTGTAAGGATTTTTAACTGGAAAAACACTGGATGTTTGTTTTTCCGCTGTAGCATATCTGGTGTTGATGTGTTGCTGAGGGCTTAGTTGCAATGTGAGCTACCGCACTCTCATCCCAATTTGTATCACAATTAATTTTGAGTTCTGACCTACTCATGGCTATTCAAAACACTTCTTCTGTATCTCTCATGCTTACTCATCTCAAGGGATATGAAGCATTTTGTCCACGCAGCATCATTGGCTTTCTTCTTCACTGTAGCTCTTTTGCAATTGCTTACATCATACTTTAGTGAACGTAATACTTTGGTGGAATCCATTGAGTGTAGAATGGTAAAATATGTAGCGAACAGGAAATGAAAATGAAGATAGTGAGGAGTATGGTCAAAAGGATTACTTTATTGCATCACTTTTGCTGGTTCAAGAGGACTTCATCTCGGCTTAGTTGCACTCTTAGAAATTTCTCTCAGGCGATTATTTTCCTTTCAAACGTTTAGTTAAGTGCACTGGGCTAGAGAACAGATGTTTTCTCTTTCCTTTTGCGTAATTCTATGGCAAAAAGGGTAAAAAATTCATTTTTGAGCAGAATTTGATCAAAAATAGGAGAGAAATTACTGCTATTGCATTTTGACTCAGAATATTGTTGTTAGACGAAATGTTTCAACAAATTCACTTTAAACTAATAAAGGAAGGTTGCCTTAACCCATTCTGAGCGGATGACCTCTCAAGAAGTCTTCGGCCACCCGCTAGCGTGCTGCATGACTTCTTAAACCGTAGTGCGTTTCTCGCACTCGCAGGGAAGAGCCAACATGGGGGAAGCTCATTCTTTTAGGGCCTCACAGTTATATTGTGTACCTTCTTTGGTGAGGAAGCATTCATTTGTGATTTCAGCGTTTCTTTTTTTTCGTCTATCTTTGAAAGTTTTGGTGAGTAATATTTTTCAGTATTTCGATCATAGTATATTTAATAATTCCTTTTAAATTCATTCTTATCTTTATATGTATCTTAACTATTTATAATTTATTTAATTTTTCATTGTTATTTTATAAATTTTGAAGTTTATAAACATATAATATTTCTGAACATTGCATTTCGTTTTGAATACGCTATGGTCTTTACAATTAGGTTCTTTTGTGGAATTTATCTAAGAATACGTGGCAAAACTTAATCCTTTCTGGATTTAGTTTAGTTTTGAAGATTTCTTCGTAAGAAGATTTTTCTCAACCTTTTGTGTTGACGTCGGCAGCTTTGACGACCACAGCAGCTGAAGGAAGTGTTTTTCCATTATTTATTCCTTCATTCCATTGTTAATGCTGTAGTTCTATACTGTATT
>KZ309299.1:34644-56975 GCA_000376725.2 Ladona fulva | reverse complement strand
GAAAGAAATGGGTGAAATTACCATTTCTTGGAAATATTTCCTACAAATTAGCCAGCCTTTTACCCTCAAACTTAAAAGCAGCCTTCTACACGCCAACCACCCTCGGAAGGTCTCTGTCCCGGGCCAAGGACAGCAGGGAGGAATCGCAACTCTCGGGGGTATACCAGCTCTTTTGTGGCGACTGCCCAGCCACCTACTGTGGGCAAAGCGGTCGCGCTTTGAAGACGAGGATCGCGGAACACCAGCGGAGCTTCCGCTTAGGGACCCCAGCCTCAGCCTTCGCAGAACACCTACGGGAGACGGGCCATTCCAGCTCCTTCGAAGGAAAATTAATCCATCGCGTTCCAAAAGGAAGGAAAATGGATTCCTTGGAAACAATTGAAATCCTGTGCCATAAGAACAATATAACCAACAACTACACCTTCCCTAACTCCTCTCCCCTTCTCTCCCTCCCCTCTAAATTCCTCCTCCACGACCAATCACTCCAAGCCCCCTCCCCCTGACCCTCCCTCCCTTCTGCACTTATATACGCTGTACTTCCAATGTATTGTACCTGATGATGACCAGCCTTGGTCGAAACCGGTCGAAATTAAACAAAGTTGTGGAACATACAAAGTGTTTCTTTGCCTTAGTGTTATCATGGCGTTCCACCAAGTACAGCCTCTACATATTAACCTTTTGTTTGTTTATCATTTCCTTGGTTTGCTTTGCAACTGTTTGAATGGTTCCCCGATGACTTCGGACTTTCACTTGACCCTAAAGAAGAATGCGAAAATCCGAAAGAGTAATCTAAGAATGTGCTTTCGAGATCAGCCGATACTCTCTTGTTCATTTGTCACTTTCCCAATTTTCACTCTTTGTGTTTGTTTTGAAACCTATGGAATGTGTTTCCAGGAGAAAGTTGGTACTTTTTGTTTGTAAACCATTTCTTTGTTTTTCTTTGTAACTGTTTGAATATGTTTCCTAGTAAGATCCCATACCATGTTCCTATTGCATTGACTGACATGAATTGAGATTAGTGGAGTTAGTGAATACTAATCTATTATATGTGAATCTGCTGAGAACATGAATTACCGAAGTGTTGTTTTCCTTTTATACATTCAATGTTCATTTATTATCTTTACAATAAAACTCATTGCAGTTTTAATAATTGATTTGTATGGTTAATTATATGCAATTCATATGCTTTGAAAGTAACTTGTGTTACAGGTTGACAGCAATTTTAACAACAATTGACAACATGTTTATGTGACTCCCTTAAAGGAGGGAGTTGGATTACTGGAAACAAACGAGTTATACCTAGATTCTAATGTGTTTTTTGTATCAAATTAAACCCCATGGTCCCTGAGTCCGGCCTTTGTGGTGGAATAAACCCGGGTCCATAAACTTGGCTTCCCGCGGTCTGTTGGTAATGCAGAGTTGGTAACATCTAGTACTGCTGAGATGACTATGTCAGGAGATGCCACGTTTATGAATCAACTGCCAGGATAAATTACTTTTTGTATCCTTGTGACTGAAATAGCCTGTATTCTATTTACAGGAGACTTTGATTAGATATTGTGTCGAATTTTTGACATCAGGTTAATTTCATCGTTTGTGAGCAGTACTCTGACAGAGAACTAAGCATATCAGTAAGTATGCAAATAAAGGCGGCTCGAGGACGAGCCGATTTGTCAGAATCGTAGTGTTAGAGATGAGTAATGTGACGTCACATGGAGGAATATATTTGTGATGTCAGAGATTGCTCCGCGAGGGGAAATAGTTCCTAAACGGTAGGACACCAACAAGAATGTTACCGCAGAACCATTAGAGGATATGAATTATCCGGTACCTTTTAGTGGTCGGTCTTCCCATATATTTCCTTTCCTTAGCTAAGTGTGAAGTCAATATTGATAATGTTGGTGACAGTAGGTAAGAAAATGTGACATGCTCCATCCTGTTCTCCTCCCGTTAGATGATAAGCAAATCGGAGGTCCATAACGTTGATTTTGTGGTATGCAACCTTTCCATCAATGTCTTTCTTAAAATTAGGTCTGTCCTTCTAAATGGGTGTCAGCTACAGAGACGATACCCATGCTACCATTCCTTTAAAACGAATTTCACACACCCTTTCCAGCGAGAGAAATATCGTTACCAGATGCAGGGACTCTTTACAGTGTTGCAACATGTTCTCCTGAAGGAGTTTTTAAGAGTATCCCTAATCTTATGTTACCCTGCAATTTTTGAGTTATTTTCGCTCATGCCTGTACATCACTACTATTTTCCTTGCTTTAGGTGAAAATTTTCTGTAAAATATAGGTTCGCCATTTTCTTCCATAACTTATGCAAATATTCTACTGTCATCATTCAAACCAAGTAATACGAAGCATAAAGAATGTTTATAATACAGCATCATTTTTTACCCAATGATTTTGCTCATTTGGGTTCAGTGTTGGCTTGAAGTTGCAAAAATAGTAGTAGTATTATTGAAAGTGCTTTGACAGCTTAGGTCATTTCGCACATAGGCCCCCACCGGGAATCGAACCCGGGACTTCTATCCCTGAAGTTAAACGCGTTGCCCACTTGGCTAACCAGGTGCCCTTGAAGTTGAAGAAATTTGTGAAAAATCGAAGACCGGCTTTTTTTCATAAAATTTGGTCAACTTTGACTCACTGTAGAATTTTAATGCACGAGAATAAAAGTAAATGATTTGGTATGCAGAATTAATTTAAGAATAGCCATGCTAAGATTTAAATAAAAAAACCATGTTCTTATTTTTGGCCACTTTTTTTCGATTCTAGCCCACTGTGTGGCATCACAAATTATCAATACGTTATCCACACCCCTGAGTCACATAATAGCATTTCTGATTCATCGATAAAACATGATGGAAATGAAATGGATTCATTGAAATTGATTCAAATCGTATTCTATGAATTGATATATGTACTTAAAAAATATGATTGCTGAAATTGATTCGTATGGATACGTATTAAATCGGAATGAATTTCAATAATATCGAAATCAAAAGGACATTTACATCAGAATTAAGATCGAAATCGAATTCCCACGATACTGTTGGTTACTAAAATCATGTGATTTGAAGCAGAGGCTATAAAAAGTACTCTGTCGTAGCATGGCCTAATAATTTGGCAGTAGAAAATCTTGATTGATAGAATTTCATTATTTTTATCTCCATTACTTGTTCTTCAAATTTAGAACTGATTATCATTATCATATGAGTCTATTGAAATAATAGGTGGTTTTACATATTTTATTCATTTTCGTAGNAAATTAATTAATAATTTGATTTATAAAAAGGATTTTCCTCAGAATTAAATTCCTGAAATACGGACCAACGCACTTCTTAATGGTATTTTTAATGGTTTATAAGTATGATTCCTACTTTTTACATACTTTTAGTTGAATTTTTCAATTTCAATTCCAATTTTTAAATGTCTAAAACTAATGTATTAGAACAATGTGTTAAACCAATAACTTCAGTCACAAGAAACAAGGCTGCTGAACATGTTCCACGCTGGAACTGAAATTACTAGCAGATGACGGAAAGGCCACAATGCCATCAGTTTTCAGAGCAAAATCTTACGATGGATTGTCATAGTGTAGAATTAGCTGTACATTGATAAGTTTAATTTATTCTAATATTATAGTGACTTTAAACTTCACTTTTTACTTTGTTATCTGATGGTAATATTGTCTTCTTCGCGTAACTTTTCATTTTCCTTATTATTTGTACGTATTGGGCTAATGTATCACAACAGTGGTTGCTGTCTGCGAATAAAACTTCTTCTTGCATTCATTATTGCAATACCTAATCATTCTTTAGTCAATGTTTGTTATACGTATTATTTTTTAATTTCTGTATTAGCTCGTATGTGCTGAACTGAATTTATTTTTAACAAGGATTCGTACAAAGATTATACTGTAGGAGATTTTAAGGATAAATAGATGGGAGAAATATCTGGCGGACGCTGTCTTAAGATATCTTTTCCTTGAAATAAAATTGAAATAATGTAGATTCATAAAACCAGTTGTTGAAAGGATGTTCAGAATAACTCAAAAAAACCCACGAATTTGATTCATAAAGCTACAATTCGAAGTTTGTGGCTCAAGCAGCTCATTCTACAAACTTTAAAGTCAATATAAATACATTATAAAATTACCTATGCAAGTGTAGTTAATAAGATATGAGGATGCCAGCAAAAATTTCCGCCACGAATTCAGTACCGAAGCCTCAGACTAACTCGGCGCGGCTGGCGAGAATGGCTGGTAAAAATCGGCACAAATAGCGCGCAAACTTGCACATTTAGCTTATCGTTTAGGTCGTGACATCAGACTGGCGATACTGAAGCCGAGAGCTCAGTATCGGCGGATGCAAAATAACCCCCCCTGGGAGGTTATTAACTAGCTTGCATAGGTAATTTTATAATCTATTTATACTTCTTGCATTACCAAGCTCGCCAAGAAGGACCAACCTTGGGAATGGAATAACCACGATGCTGCTCGAGGTTATGTACTAAAGGTTCTCACGTCGAGACCTTTACTAGCCATTTATGATCTGTCCCTCCCAACTGAACTCCACACATATGCCAGAAGCATCGGATATGGGGCCATCCTACTCCAAAAACATGAAGAAGCCAATCACATTGTGCCGTACTATAGTCGCCGGACTTTAGAGCATGAGGCCCGTTACCATTCATAAGAGCTTGTAACGTTGGCTATTTATAATGCCCTAAAACAATTCAGGGCATATCTTTTGGGCATTAGGTTCATCATCTTCACTAAATGCAATGCAATCAAATCTACAGCGAATAAAAGTGATCTGCTGCCCCGAGTTGCTCAGTGATGGATCTATTTTTAGGATTTTGATTTTGACATACAGTATCGAAAGGGTTGCACTGTGCCGCACGTGGACTTCCAAATCCGCAATTTGCCACCCATTAGTCGTGTGAATCACATTTGACATCGAACGTGGGCAGAAATTGAGCAGGCAGCAGATAAAGAGACTTCTGCCCTCGTTGATGCATTAAGAAAAGGGTACTTAGACTCGAAACGATATTGTGAAAAAAAAACAACTTACTTTACCACATTAACCCTTTGGCTGCGGGAAACGTACTTCTACGTTTTTCTAATAGGACTGCGGGAAAAACGTATTTCTACGTTTGACCTGCTCTCTCACCCCCGTTCTAGTCCTTTCACAATTTTGTGGCTCTGTCTGAATGAGACACCCAAAGGCTCACCCTTCTGTATTGTTCTAGATTGGGAAAATCCGAGGGATTTCAAACCTCGGGGGAAACCCAAATCTTCAGTTTCTGAATAGCGGATTTACGAAATTAGNGAGGGATTTCGCACCTCGGGGGAAACCCAAATCTTCGGTTTCTGAATAGCGGATTTACGAAATTAGTAATAATTGATAAAAATCAAGATATCTGCGAAGTGTTTGGTATCAAAATTATCAGCAAAGTGCAAGGAAAGTAAATCGGACTGCTTATACAAAACAAATTTCGTATTAAATCTATTATATATGATACCAACCATAATTTCTAAACAATAACCACTGACCGCACCCATAAAGAAAAGGTCGACCCGGATTATAAGGGAAAACTACCTACTAGGGCTTGCCTGCGCCTCCAGTACTCCTGTTACTTTTCTCCCGCACACAGATGTAGAAAAATTTGAGGGTCCTGCAGCTAAAGGGTTAAGAATATAAACGGTGAGGACGTACTGCAATGGTATGTTCCGAAAGGTAGTAGAATAGGCTGGTTGAGACTTTTTCATGACAAATGCTGTCATATTGGGGCAGACAAAACTTTTGAGGCATTTTCAAAATATTTCTGGTTTCCTTGACTACGTAACTTTGTGAATAAATATGTCCCATTGTCTAAAGTGTAAATTATAGAAAGCTTGTGATGGACCCAAACAGGGCTTCCTCCATTCCATTGAGAAGGCTCCCGTACCCTTCAACACAATTCATCTCGATTGTATGGGGCCACTACCATCCACTAAGGAAGACTTGAAACATATCCTCATTCTTGTGCTGCTTCAACTTCCAACTATCCTCAACTTTGTACTTCTTGGTACATAGATCTCCATTTTATCACCCCAGGAGTTCCCAGGGGGAATGGACAAGTGTAGCGTAACGTTCGCACGATCTCCAACCTTGGTATTGAAGTCAGAATGGGCGAGTGTCTTATGGAAATTACAGCTGACACTAAATTCTACTGGGAATCGACGGCACACTTCCATCTGTCCGTGGGATTCTGACAGCGTTAATCACCACAGCAGTGGGAAATGGTTGGGCCTTTACACCAATAAGCTTTCACACCACCAACTTCGCCCTCCTTTTTACCCACACGATTCATGCGAGGGGAAGGTTATCTGCCTCAATAGCAGACAAATGCTGGAACTAACTGAATCGAAATCTCGTCACGAATTCAGCTTGAACTAAAGAAAAGCCTTAATGACACGAGGCGTAAACCACGACTAGACACTCATTGCACTGGTCCATATAAAGTAATTGAAGTGCTGACGGGAGAGTGCTACAGGGTAATTAAAGTTGGTGAATCAGGCCAGAATTGTCTTTGCAAAGGAACAGATCCGAATCTGGCCAAGTGAATGGTTTCCCGACGACCTCAGTCTTCAATTTGACTCCGAAGAAGAATGAAAAACCCGGAAGTGTGATTTCGGAGGGTACTTACGAAATTAGCCTATACCCTTTTTTTTACTCATGATTTCGTTGTTTTTGTTTTGAACCTGTTTGTATATGTTTCCAGAAAAAAGCCAATACCTTTTGTTTACACTAAGGCAAAGAAACACTTTGTATGTTCCACAACTTTGTTTAATTTCGACCGGTTTCGACCATTCCCAGAGTACTAGTGACACTAAGGCAAAGAAACACTTTGTATGTTCCACAACTTTGTTTAATTTCGACCGGTTTCGACCAAGGCTGGTCATCATCAGGTACAATACATTGGAAGTACAACTCCCCACTTCCTCACAACTCCCCCTTCTCTCCCTCCCCTCTAAATTCCTCCTCCACGACCAATCACTCCAAGCCCCCTCCCCCTGACCCTCCCTCCCTTCTGCACTTATATACGCTGTACTTCCAATGTATTGTACCTGATGATGACCAGCCTTGGTCGAAACCGGTCGAAATTAAACAAAGTTGTGGAACATACAAAGTGTTTCTTTGCCTTAGTGTTATCATGGCGTTCCACCAAGTACAGCCTCTACATATTAANTGAGAATGTCTAACTACTGTGCTTTTCTGTATATCATAAGTATCAATAATTGGTCTTTTTGGACTTGCAGTGCCTTCCCGCAGAACTCCGCTAACATCCTTAATGGCAGCGCCCTTTTCTAAGAAAAATGTATATAAATTTTCATCCATTCCACGGATAATTCAATCACTTAATGAACCATCAAATAATATAGGTTTTTTAGTGAGACTTTGTGTTCCATTAAGAGGAAAGTGTAACATTTTTTAACGCATAATTCACAATCATTTGCTTATTTTTTTGGATATTGTACGTGTTTGTATTTTAAGTATTTTATACCAGGTAATTTTACAGTATCGCGTTTTGCCTTTGTGTTTATAACTTTCCTTGGATATTGTGTGGTTCTTTATTATAGCGCATGTAACTGGGGATACCTGTTTGCAGTAAGTAAATAAGTGATAATAATAATGATAATAAAATTAGTAACCTACGCATTTCCTATGCCATCGCTGATTTCTTGAATCAAAGCTCATTAGATTATTAATGAGATGAT
Source organism: Ladona fulva (assembly GCA_000376725.2). Taxonomy (NCBI): domain Eukaryota; kingdom Metazoa; phylum Arthropoda; class Insecta; order Odonata; family Libellulidae; genus Ladona; species Ladona fulva. The sequence continues at coordinate 49,205 of KZ309299.1, read as the reverse complement.
TTCATTTTTGTATACTCCGCACTTTCGAATTTAGAAACTTTTGACAACGGAATCGAAGTTCCAAAGATACGTTTTTTTTTAGGGCACACAATCTCAATCCAAAGATAAGAACACAATACCACGGTTCCGTGGACAGAGAAAACAAATGGAAACACGGGAATACGTGGATGCATTGTTGAACGAATATCAGTCATTGTATGATTGTGAGGTCTTTAGAAAAACTCGATATACAAACAATAGTTTGAATTGAAAGTCCGAAAGTTGCTTTTCAAAGTACGATGACCTCACATACGATGCATAAGGACGCTGACTGCAAAGTTTTCTCGTGATTCATGAGTTTTAAAAGTAAACGAAATGTCATACAAGGATTTGGTGCACTGAACTCTTATCTTTCATAAAGGCTATAGTAGGCCAATATTAAAACAAAATATTTTACCCGAGGAAAGTGAGAAGTGCGGCTTATTCCCCAGAAGGTACAGACATAACGAGAGGAGGAACGAATCTGATAGGACTGGGACTCGAACACTGGTCTCCTGGTAAACTGCTCTAGGCATTGCCTACAAAGTTTCCCAAACAGCATGAATAAATGTCCTGGAAAGATAGCTATATGCATCTTCCGGATAGATCAGTCGCCCGGAAAGCGATTCTCGGGTGAGAATCCTCGCCGGGAGAAATGCTGTTCACAGTACAGTGATTTAATTAAGTTAGGCATCTCTCCCGGTCGTAGCCAACAGAAAGTAGTCGAATGACTTGAGCGACTTTTTAAGGAGACATTTTTGCTACTGAATATCTTTTATTTAATGTTAACTGTCATATCTGTCAGATTATGGCAATGCGGTCGTATAAAACCAACAAAGTATTCCGAGAAATTATACTTCTCATAACTTATTTAGTAACCCTTTCTAGTTTCGAATCTCATTTCTTCACAGGATTCCTAAGTACTTCGGCTTCAGTGGGCGAAGATTTTTTTCATCGTTTCAAATGATCGCGTATTTTAGCGATCCCTACTTTACATAATTATTAAAAACACCGTTTATAAAGTAAAAAATATGCTTAGTGATCGCATTATCGATGAATTCTACCACTGTGATTTTGGATGCAATAACTATTTGAATGCGGTGTTGATTTGTCGGTTATTTTCAGAACTAAGGCTACAATTGTCCCCTTTTTTCCTCCGATCGCCATTCGGGCGAACAACGCGTTCAAGTACAATCGCCATTCCATTGCGCATTTAGTTTGTCTGTTTTGTGCTCATCCATTGTACTGGAAATCCAACAAATGAACAACCATCGCAATCAATCATGGAGGACCGCTGTATGTAGGCCACGCCGATCAAATTGAATATTTTAAAATGTGCGAATGAAATATTTCGCCAGTTGGCTGTCATTTTGAAGACAGTTCATTTGTCAAATTGTTGTTTCTGCGACGTGCATTTGCAATTTGCGACGTGTTCTCGGAGAGAAATGTGTTTTACGGCGTCCAAATGCTTTTTTATGTCTCCTCCCTCCAATTTCTATCGCTCATCACCCCCATTGGCTTTGGTTACTTTTAAAATATCCTTCTATTTTCAAATTAGTGGCAATTGTTAAAATTATTAGGTACATTTTTCGCGTTATTTACACGTAATTGTTGTGCCTTTCTGTAGGTCCACGTGCCTTAATACTCCCTATTCAATGCCAATTTATTTCGTTTCTTGGTAACTCACCCCACCTTATATGCCATCTAACACCATTTGCCTCTCTCTTCCCTTCTCTATTTTCCCTTGTATTCTACCCTCAATTTCATTCTTTAGCAATCCCTCTCCTCTCAAATTCGAACCACGCACCTCCTCTGTCAACGCTTAATTATTTCACTTACAACCCTCGCCTCCCCGAACATCTCTAGCACCTCTGTGTGTGTTTTTCTAGTTTTAGTTTTGCACTATTAGTGGTATATTATATTTATAAGCCATATACATTTATTTTATGTCATCTTTAAATCGAACTGAATTGTGTTATTTTAAAAGTTCACCGCATTTGAGGTTTATTTGGTTCAAGAAAATTAGATCCAATGAATGCGAGAATTTCTAAAATGAATTCATGCGCATTAGTGCTCACTAGTCGTACTTGGAAAGTTGTAAAAGGAGAATGTGAAAATAAGATCTAGGCCCGGTATTATAATGTATACTCAAATCTGCATTCCAACTAAAGTGAACTTTAAGCTGAAGTGGTGTTTAAGTATAAGGAGTGTATTATAAAAAAATTTAGAGTACTGTTTACTTAGATACCACTTTAAATATTAGATGCTTTGACTGAGAATAATTTTCATACCCGTTGCCGTGAGCGCCGTAAGGTTTGTTAAAAACGTATCGCATCGTAATACGGTAATACCGCGAAGCCCGTTTATTTTTAAGATTTGATAGCTTTTAAAAATACCTAAAATATATTTTTTGAACTGATATGCATAGTAAAATAAGTTGTAATTTTACAACGGATGAGCATTTGACTCTATTAAATTTGGTAGAGGAAAATAAAAGCATTCTAAAGAATAAAAAAGCGATGCAATCACTTGGAAGCAGAAGGTATGCTTAGTTGGATTGCTCTTTCTGATATTTATGTTAATGAGAGTGCTTGTAAATGACTGTCGTGTATATGATAGAAGGAGACATGGAAATCTATTAGCAAAAGATTTAATGCTCAGGTAAGTACTTTGAGGTCTTGGAATAAAGTATTACTCAATCAACTTGTTAAGGAAATTTGGCGATTAAACGCCAAAATGTAATGAGAACCGGGGGTGGTGCTATGAGTTTAAACATTAAAAACTCTGTTTACATAAAACGTCTTGGCATTGATAGACTCATTTGCAAAATTTTCGCTATTAACGTTTAGCTCGAGTTTAGAAAACAAACAGACATATTTGGTTTTTCTCCTCTGATTAATTTACGCGAATAGTTCTTCCAAATTTGCTAGATAATAGAGCATTTCTGTGCAACTTAATCAGTCTGTTATTTTTATGAATTTTTATATCCTCCATTCCCCTTTTATTCTGAACTTTTGTTATTAGAAGTTACTGTTCCTTTCGACTTTTATTTTAATACTTTTGGACTTTCACAACTTTTTTTTTCGCGAAATGCATGACCTCACAACAAATTAGTACATTTTTATAACCTCGTGGACTGGAGGAATAAATACGACGCATAAATGCGATAGGACGGTAACATTACCCAGATGGCCAAGTACTTTGCGCACGAAGCAGAGATAAAAAATGAAATGGTGGACGAAAATTCTTGCGAATTAGACATGAATGTTATCTCTGGCATAGCTTGCAATATCACTCTCCTTGTCTATGCAGCTCGTAGAGTCGCTTCTAAGTCCTGTTTTAACTTACAGTAATCTATTATCACTAAAAACACTCCAGTGTGATATGGACCTTTACTTTCGAGCTCAAAGTAAATAACTGTAATGATCATTTTATTTTGCTACTATTTTCACTTTCTAGTAAGCCAGAAGCTTGCATTTATTCTTTAACTATCTCTTCTTGAAATTCTCAGATCATGAGGACCGGAGCACTTTTAAGTGTCGTTATAAAAAAAGGAATCTATTATTGAAATATTAAGGAATATATTTCTGAGATGTTTCCTAGATATGTTGTGAAAAAATGACTGCTTATCGCAGATTAGTGGAATTTGATTGACGCCGTTGATCTGATATTCCAAATATTCGAAATAACAATTCTCATATGTGCATCAAAAAGAGTTATTTCACAATTTGCTTAGCCCTTTTTAGGGCAAAACTCCACGGTCGGTATGGAAATATATTTTCTAAAGGAAATACAAGTCTTAGCCTTCTTGAACAAAGTATTGATTAGTTCATATTGGAAAAAATTTATTTATAACTAAAAAGGGGTGGTCCATATAGGAACCACCCCTTTTTAGTTCTACTTTACAATGAATACGCTGATGATTTAGGACAATGTCTAAAATGTTACAATGAGAAGAATATTTCGAAGCATAAGAATGGGTTCTGATTCCGGAAACTCTATTTAAACGGAGTACTAAAAGTAAAATATTTAAATAGGAGTTAATTCTTGTTTAGTTTAAATCTTCAGAGACTTGGATAGCTAATGCAAAATGACCTTTCTAGGGCGAAGTGAAGAAACACAGTTCACATGAAACCGTCAAATGTCACACGATGTGGAATGAGATACTATAGCCAACAAGGGAACCTTTACGTCAAACGGATCTAATGATAAACTCAAGGTTCTTTAGCAAAAACTAAGGACAAATACGTCCCAGTTTTTCCTAACGTTTCCTTGTTCCTCAATATAGTGAGTTTAAAAATTAGCCTAAAATTCACCAATTTGAACTCTGAATAACTATTAAAACAGTCATTAAAAAGAGAACGATAGGCGTGGTGTAGTGGTTTGCGTGATTGGTGATAAAGTTAAGGGTTGTGAGGTCGCCTCCTGTCAGGTGGTTTTTGGTCCATGTCTTCTTCTTCAAGTAAAAAAGCAGACGGAATTTTTAAGAAACCCATTTTAAATATTAAGAAGAAAATATTCGAGAACGTCATCTTCGGTTTTGGCGAGGCAATAAAATTTCCCTCGGATAGGGAATTCCCTTTCTTCTTCATAGCGAACGTTGGCGGTGGTCATCAGAAATTGGGGAAGTGATTCCAAATAGGAGCGCACAATGAAATCGCGAGAATCTGCGTTGAAAACGTCGCCGTCTATGAATAATTCATCTACCGGATAGATCACAAGTTCAGCAAAAATTAATCAAGCGTAAAAACGGCAAAGAGAATGTAACATGAATTTCTTAAATGTAACGTTTAAAGTGATAAAATGAATCCACGGGGAAAGAATGAGAGAAGTTTGGAAGGTCAGAAAGAACCGTAAAAAATGAGTCAGAATGCTTCGCGTGATCCAAACAGGGTCTATACGCACCTAATAATAATAATAATATACGAAAAGGAATAAAATTTGGAGAAGAAAAAAAAAAGAACCATTTAATAATTTCTAATAATTCTAATACTTGTTAACTTCTCTATTCTTCATGATTCAAAGAATTCAAAAAGAGTAATCTGGATAGGATTCTCCTGTCAGCCTATTTCTCCTTTCTCTTGCTATTGCACCAGCTTTAGAGAACATACTTTCAGCAGGAACACTTGTGGCTACTACACACATAAGACTATTTGCCGTTTTTGCAATGTTTGGTTACACTGCTGCAATGGATGACCAAACTTTGAGTGGATCTTCATTTCTTTCATGTGGTCTCTGTGCCAAAAACTGTCCTAATTCCAAAGTTGTGTCACTTTCTTCATTTATGCTACCAGTTTTGGCCATCAAATTATTGTGATGACTCCAAATGTCATTTGGATACATTTCATGGTTACTTGAAATGCTGCTTTCTTGAACGGTCTCTTCTGATGAGGATCTTGTTGATTGATCTACCTCATTAATTGCCCTAGTTAGAGCAGTTGAATCTCTACCATATCATTGTAATTTTCTATATAGAGTGCTGTAAACAGAGATCTTTGCTCACAATCTTGTCAGAGATTGTGAGTGATTGTCAGACACAACCGATCTCAACACCACCACCTGTTGAGCGATATTTGAACTTGAACTGTATTCGAATCGAATTTACACTAAAATCGAATCGGAATCGAAATTCAATTGAATAGGAATCAAAATCTGATTCATTCACAAGGAAATCGAATCAAAATCGGTTTAAAAAATCAATTCGAAAACATCGGAATTCAGATTAAGAATATCGATTTTCTGACGAATCGAATCGGAATCCCAGACTCCAAACACAGGCGCGACTTCCTGAGCATTCCCGAGTCCGTAAACATTTAAAAATAACATTTCCGTCAGTTTAATCAGCTCGGATCTAAATCACATTCCACGTTATATTTTATTTTAATTTGCGAATTTTATACCGCACGTTAATGCCGAGCGATTTGAAAATGACTTAATTATACCATCAACGAAATAACAGCTGATGGTGCATTTTTATCCCAATTGATAGAAAGTCGATTTCCCAATCCAAATTGTCAAATTTATCCACATTATCCAAATTTTCCAAGTCATCCCATGTGCTCTTTATGGGCTCATTTAAATGCGTTACAGATAACCTCTGATGTCCGTAAAGTTGGAGAATAAATGTTTGAAAAGTAAAATAAATATAAAATCCAGCTGAACGTAACATTTTTACCACGTGTTCGATCAATAGCTGCGTATTTGATCCTGAACAATTCGCATTTCACTTAGCTTTCAATAAGTATATAGAAATTTAATAAATGAAATGTTGTTCGTAAATCTTGAAATCACATATAAAGATATAAATTTAGTCTGCATCATTAATAAATGACAAAATATTAAAAGGTGACCAGACAAAAATTTTCAGACGTTAAAATAGAGGCCGTTATGAATTCCAAAAAATGGGGACGTAGTTTTTCACTCCACAGAAAGTAGACGCCATTTATGGGTAGGTGAAACTCGGCGATTTCAATGATCAGGAGATTAATCGTGATGCAACTGAAGAATCCCTCGGACTGTAAGAGAATCTCTCCCACGGATCTTCTCTAATTGGTACGGCCATTTAACCTTCTTACTCTGACCTCTTTTCGAATTTACTACTAAAGGGTTCCCTCATCCACTCGGTCTCAAATAAATTGGCTCCATGGCGGCCATATATTCAGGTAACGGAGAAATCATCAAGTCCATCAGTCTTCATAATCACAAGAATGTGCTTAAAGAGATAATATTTTTTGTGAATGCATTACTTGAATCGCTAATTTCGTGAATATTGAAGGCTAGACTCTTTTGTGCGACTCAAATTAGCCACATCGGAAACAATTGTCGATCTATGTTGGGCTCGCTATCTTCTTTCCTCGTCATGAGCTTTTTAAAATTCAATCACAAGTTTACCTACCACTTTGTTCGAGTTTATTAAGAATTCTTCGAAATCACTTCGTCCGTATCTAAGGGTGTATTTAGAGAAGCTTTATTTGAATTTGAGAGACTTTCGAAATTAATTCTGTTGGTTATGAGTGGAGATTGAAAATTGACTCTCTTCATTTAATCTTCAGACGATTCCATTGTTAAGTTTTTCCGCCATGAAAGTAAAGTACAACTTCAAAATATCCCATGAATTTGATTATCACATCTTTTATATCTATCGATATGTGTAAAGTTGATTGTGGGGAAATGGAATTGGATTAATAACAGCTTTTATGAAACGTTAGCAAGTAAAATTTTACTAATAATTTACTAAGGTAAAAAGGTAGGTAAAGGTTAAAGGTAGTAAAGTTTACTAGACGGCATTTGTATTAAACCGATAATCTTCAACTATTCGTAGACCTGCTTTCCAATTAAAGCAGATTAATCAATACCGTTTCTACTCAACACGTGATTCCAATTTCGATTTATCTGATTAATTGCTGTTATTTATATTTAGGATATGTAGAAATATGTGCATATTTGTTAACGTCAACAAAATAATTAATTGTCTTGTCTTTCTTTCACGATGTCTAGGATGAAAGTTGAAGTAAAAACAATTGAAACATGCATTTCCAGCACCAAGCACAACCTAAGAAACTGTTTGCATGAATGAAAATGTTTTCCATAAATGCGCACAAATATCAAAAAAACTAATACAAATATTATGTAAGCAAATTAGATACATACGTAAATTTCTTCTCGAAATCTGATGTTGTTTTCAGAAAACCTAGGGCAATACAAATTTTCTCGGCTATGGAAATCCCCGCTGAAAAAATTATTCTCAATTCATTACAATATATTTAACTTTAAGAGAAGGGAAAAAGCAGACGGAATTTTTAAGAAACCCATTTTAAATATTAAGAAGAAAATATTCGAGAACGTCATCTTCGGTTTTGGCGAGGCAATAAAATTTCCCTCGGATAGGGAATTCCCTTTCTTCTTCATAGCGAACGTTGGCGGTGGTCATCAGAAATTGGGGAAGTGATTCCAAATAGGAGCGCACAATGAAATCGCGAGAATCTGCGTTGAAAACGTCGCCGTCTATGAATAATTCATCTACCGGATAGATCACTAGTTCAGCAAAAATTAATCAAGCGTAAAAACGGCAAAGAGAATGTAACATGAATTTCTTAAATGTAACGTTTAAAGTGATAAAATGAATCCACGGGGAAAGAATGAGGGAAGTTTGGAAGGTCAGAAAGAACCGTAAAAAATGAGTCAGAATGCTTCGCGTGATCCAAACAGGGTCTATACGCACCTAATAATAATAATAATATACGAAAAGGAATAAAATTTGGAGAAGAAAAAAAAAAGAACCCAGAAAAATACTTGGGTCTTACCGTCACGCACACTATCCACGACTCGCGATGCTTCGATGTTCAATTATTTAATTGGCGAAGTTTAAGCTGATTTTTAAACTCGTTTTACTCTGAAACTAGGACAAGTTTGGAAGAACTGGGGCATAATGGTCTTTACATTTTGCCAAAGAACCTATTCTTTACTGGGTCTTTGAGATCCGTTTACCGCACAGGTCAAGGTTCCCTTGTGAATCAAACGGATCTTAACAATCAACAATAGATAAGTTCTTTAGGAAAAATAAGGGACAATATGTTCAAGTTTTACTTAACGATTCCTTGTTTCTCAATAAAACGAGTTCCAAAAACCACCCTAAAATTCATCAATTTGAACACTGAATAACAAATAACCCATCTTACGCTGGTAGCAGTGGCGTAGGGGTTAAAAAGAGAAAGTTAAAAGGGATAGGTTTAGATTCGTAAGTCGCCAGTGGAGATGCATTAATGTCATACCTTATCTACCCTATTTGGCCCTTCCCAATATGGTATCACCAAGGAGTAAACTTATAGAGGGATAACCTTATGGGACGTTTTGATATCACTTTTTTTCACGTCTTTTTCAAATTTTCAAAGGAGAAGCCGGCACTGAACGGCGATCAACCTTCTTATATTATCTTGTATACTCCGTCAAACGTCTTGAAAACACAAAATTAATCATATGGCCCGTTTCTTTTTAAGAGGAAAAGGCGCGCGCTTTTGCATAGAGAAAGAAAGTTGTCCATAGTTATCTTTGAAAACTTTTTTTTCTACAGCTAAAGTAATTCCGAACAGCATGCTGTGATTTCATCTATATTATGAAATTAATCTTCTCTAGCGAGATATGGTGGGATTCCATTACAAATGAAATAATAAATACAACTTGTACTTTTCCACAAATATATATTGGTTAGCAACCAATGGTTTCGAACTTTCAGTTCATCGTCAGGCTCAATCTATATTAAATATTATCATAATCGAAAAAATAGGAAACTTTCAAGAAAATCGGGAATTAGTTGCGGTTTTCTTTGAACCGATTTATTTGGCTCTATCTCTCAAGAAGCACCATGTTTCCCAGAATCAAAATCTGTGTCTTTATATCCTCTTTCCACCAAGGATACTAATTTTCCTGTCAAAAATTTTGGAATTGTTGGAACTGTTGAATTTGGAACATTGTTGAATGTTGATTTTATGAATTATCCAATATAAGTGCACGGGGATAATAAGTTCTTATAATTTTTATAAGAAATTTACGTAAAGAAGGCTTTAATTACTTGAAAACAGTAGAATAAATATTATAAATAATGCTTGACGGGATTTAATTGACGGTTTACTAGTACTGTTATATTGCTGATTTTACATTGCGTCACTAAATTTTCGTTATTTCTTGATTAACTTTGAGTCTCATGTCGTCAGGATCGAATCATTTAGCGAATTATTCTCCTGACACGTATCGGCTAGTTATTCGAGTTAGTTATTTCTCCTATACTGTATTATTCGGAGAGAGTCCATGCCTACCCATGTGTCTTTCGTAAGAGGACCACTTTACACTCTTCTAAGGATTACATAACAGCTTAAAAACCACATCTGTGATTACAGATGACTTTGAACACACGAGAGAAAATGCGGAAAAAGTTTATTTTTCGGGTCGAGGGGTAAACCCTTATTAGGCACCTAAGGTTAGTGTGAGCCACTTCGTTTATGTAAGACTTCGGGGGCTAAAGAGTAAACGTGTGTAATCCATTTGTTGTGTACTATATCTTACATTTCCTGTGTGATATAATCTGTAGGTCCACTAGAGGGTTCTGTATCAACGACGGTGGCTAAATATGTTGTAAGTAATTTTGTGATTCCAAACTTTAGCATGTTTTGGATGTGGGTTTCTGAAGTGATCTATTACACTCATTTTTTGTCATAACTTCAGAACAACCATTAACTTCTCTTTTCAGATTTTCCATTTATAGCTTAATTGTGATTTTATTTATATAACTTGGATGTCTATAAGACAAACCAAGAAAGACAGATTGGATGTGAGGTTGTAATAGAGCATCATAATATTCTTCCCTATTTTTAGGGATTATATGCCTGCGATAAAAAACCATAATAATGTTTTCAGAGGGATAAAAGCATGTTCTTTCCTTTAAAAGTAATTTGAAAAAGTTTTTGAGAGGTTCCTTTTGTGTAAACGTGAGCTGAATATACCCTATTTTCGGCGTCGTACGAAATTCGTAATATTTACATTCAATCTATAAACTAACGGAAGGAATTACAATGATGAAACTTTTTATTAAAAAACTTTGTATTAAGTAGTTATTAGGCGCAAAGTTTCGCGTTGATGAAATGATTATTTGCAGAGATATAAAATGCCAAACTTTAAATATTTTTTCGCGCCACGTATTTGACGGAAGCAACTTCATCTTTGGTTCGATATCTCGAGCCTTATATGTCTATAAAACCAGAATTCGGTTTTTATTCTTTCATATAAAGAGAATTAGAAGAGTTGCGAGAGTTTTGTTTTGTAAATCTGAACTGAAAATGCCGTTTTTGGCGTCGTAACGAAAATCGCAACATTTACACTGAATTATTTTACTAACGGACGGCATTAAGAAAGTGAAACTTTTTATTTAAACACTTTGTATAGAGTAGTTACAAGGCACAAAGTTTCGTGTTTATTTCAATAGATATAAAATGTCAAATCTTAAATTTTTGCGAGCTATTATTTTTTGGGCCGATTTTGCTTCAAATCTTCTTCGCGGAATTCGCTCATAAAAGTTTTCTTATTATTTTGTGTAATAGAGTAACAAAGGTTGTATAGAAATACCAAGTGTTGTTTTGCTCAACCTAATACTGCCTGAGATAACGTGTCTCATAATCTTGCTAATAATCGATATCTAACAGTGGAAGGCTGTGGTAGGCGGTCAAACTATACTACGACTATATCTCAGCAAATTTTCTATTGATGGATGTAAAACTTGGCAAATGTTCATAGAGAATATGAGTTTGCTCAGACAAAATTTCTTTGAAATCGGTGATGGTCGAGCGGGGCACTTCCCTAAAATTGGTCCACTTGACATGGTCCTACAGTAAAATTCCATGAGTTTTTCTTCCTATTGAGACAATTCACAAGTAATAACTGCTGAACTGTTTCACATGAGCAAAGTTGTATGGGCGATCCAGTTAATTTCTTCTTGTAATTCCATTCGCCTACAAGTACGCTGTAACAATGTCTTCGTTATTGTTTGATTTTGAGATTGCGACTGGAAAACTGATAGCGGGGCTCTTGCCACCGCCCAAATCATATCGTTAAGGCTATGATAGAAGCACTCGGTTGGAAATCACTCCATGCGAGAAGATTAGATTACAGACAGAAGCTTTTCAAAAAATTAATAGGTTCAGAATTTTATGGCGAAGTAGAAGACGTTATTCCAGTAAAAAAAGAAGAGCGATCTCCGAGAGGCATCGACAAACCGCAAGGAATCGATCGCTAAAACAAATGCAGTAAAACCTCGTTAATACGTACTCGCTTAACACAAATTTCGCTATAACACGGACCCAAATTGCGGTCCCAGCACGGAAACATAGCGTCTTATGGAGTCTTATCCGTTTAACACGAAAATCGGTTAGTACGAAACTCGAACAAATATCTCGGTCCCGCACTGAGGATTTGTCGCTTAAGGCTAATCAACTTAAAGCAATGGCAGGTGGGAGTACGATATTGATGAGTGTGACGTTATTTCATAAAAAGTATCCATTAAACTTGTCCTTAGATTCGTAAATAGGTTCTTGGTAATCAAAAATTATTACTCGAGGAGATAAAATCTGATCTTCAAAGCGAATTTTAAAGAAAGATGGGGTTGACTGCGGATGTTACTAAACCGGGATATGGCACCACAAATGATGGAAATACAGTTAGGAGTTTCTTCGACAGTCCAACTAACAGCTGAAATAACAGGTAGGAAATTGAATTTTTTTTCATTAGTACCTGCTCTTTTATGAAATGAAGGTATGAGGAAGATGAAATAGATATGGATGAATTTTACCTTTAGTATGATAAGACTTTTGTGTATTGTCTGTTTCAAATTATTAAGTTTTATATTAACAACCACACTTCAATACTAATTACATAAAAATTTACCTATCAGGGATTGACGGGGATCTCATAAAAACATTCGCCAATATCTTGAAGGCAATTTCAAGCGGTTTAACGCTGAATGAAATAGCTTTCAGAGATTGTTGCTGGGTTACAGCAGATATGTATGTGCAATTATATCCATGGTATTACATGCCACCGACAGTACATAAAGTATTGATACATGGAGCTGAAAATGCTAAAGAATCAATTCTTTCGTTGGGGCAACTAACAGAAGAGGCGATGGAAGCCTTTTGGAATGGAATGGAACCCAAAAAAAAAAAAAGAAACCAGGAAATATAGAGAATGATTCACGAGGAAACACTCCCAAGTACCTACCAACGAAGATTGATTCTAACATCAGATCCGTTGATATCCATATCGGCACATTTGGAGCTTCGAAAGTATCGAGGATTATGAGTAAGGAAGTGAAGGGGATACTTAGCATAGACTATAAAGAGGATTTGGCATATGGAAATGAAGATTCCTCTGAATAGAAAAGTATTTAATGGAGAAGGTAGGATATAAAAGCATGTGGTTATGTTTTAAAAAATGGCGGAATTTTTCGCAAATTTTGGTCAAGTTTGACCCCCTGTATAATTTTAATGCGTAGGATCCAACGTAAATGACCTCCGTAGTCGTATGTAGAATTTATTCAAGATTTGTCATGCGAAGTTTCATAGTTCATACTCAAAAATTGCGTTTTCGTATTTTTGGCCAGCTTTTTTCGATTCTAGCCCACTGTGCGCCGCTTCGACTGTGGCGGCGAGAACCGCAGCGGCTTGAGAAAACTCAGATTATCAGTCTTGAGGAATGTGTCGATCCTACAGCATCGGTGTTGATTACCTAAAATGTCTTTTCCATTTTTGATCTCTTCCTTGTTTTCACTTGCATAGATTTTGTGAGAAATTTAGTTGGAAGGAGAACTGCTTCGAGATAGGGGAAACCTAAAAGACTTGTAGGAGTTAAATTATGCTTCCGAAACAGCGCATTTGTTAATTCCTTCCGAGAAAACAAAATGTGCAATCATTTTCTTTCAATCAATCTTGATCGGATCTCTGAATACCACCGCATTTGCTGTACGCAATAGACCCCTACCATTCAAAATCTTGACCATTTCTTCTCAAAAATCTTCTGCTATGGATAAACTCCCTTACGCACGATGCGTACCACAAAGCACCTGCTGCCATACATTTCCCGTAAAACTTGCTTTTTTTCATTTTATTCACTGTTTTGGGTTTTTCTTTGCTCGCTTATCGTTTACCAAACCTCTCTTCCACTACCAATGTAAAAATTTTATATTAAACACCAAAAACCAGTAAGAACCAACACGGATTTAGAAAGAACCGATCATGCGAAATTCAACTAGCTCTATTCGTCCATGATATCTTAAAGTCTGCCGAAAGTAAAAAGCTAAAAAGTAGACGCTATTTTCTTTGACTTCAAGAAAACTTTCGACAGGGTCGAAATAGACGCGAGGACAAGTCGTTTTAGAGACTTTTTTCTGCGAACGATGCGCGATAATAATAAATTAAAGAAGTAATTCTACATGAAATTAAAATCCTTTGTAATTTTCCACAGGTTTTATTCTGCGACCGGTTTCGTAAGAAGGTCTTACATCTTCAGGCAAAATGACAATTTTCTCCACAGTATATATAGTGAAGGAGTTTAAGGGGGAGGGAGGGTAGGGGACAGAGCATCAGGGAAAATTTGGCTGGGTAAAGAGAGGAGAGGGGAAGGGTTCATAAACAATTGTTCATTGACTATCATTCCATCTTTGGGAAAGTTTCGGATCTCCACTTCCTCCAGGAGGTCCAAACGGCGGGAGTTAACCTCTTGGTGTAGGCGTCTCGGCTTGAAATCGCTCTTGTGGTTGTTTTCAAGGAGGTGAAGGGCAAAGCTCGAGAAGGGAGGTTGTCTTCTCTTCAGGCGGTAGTCCCTTTGGTGCTCAGCCGCTCTGACCTGCAGACATCTTCCAGTTCTCCCTAGGTACTTAGCGGAGCAATCTAAACAAGAGAGTTCGTAGACTCCGCTGGTGGATTCCATCTCTCTTTTGTCCTTAGAGTTTCCTAAAATACTTAATATGTTGCCATTGGGACGAAAAGCAGGCCTAATGTGCT
>KZ309298.1:86804-140073 GCA_000376725.2 Ladona fulva | reverse complement strand
TTAATACACTTCCAGGATCTCCTGCAACCATCGTGCTGGTCCTTGGTTGCTTTTATTTTCATATTAATACACTTCTGCGATCTCCTGCAACCATCGTGCTAGTCCTTGGTTGCCCCCCCCCTTTTTTTGTATCTAAAAACTTTCTCCTTCATTCATATATTGTAACACTTTGACAGTGAATCAGTTGATGCACCAACAAGCAGCTTTCCATACGGTAGGAGTAATAGTTACACTTAAAACCTTTATATGCTTAACGAAAATTGGAATCATCCGAAATTTAATTCCGTGTGTTTTAAGAGTTTCCTTTTAACTATCAAATTTATTTATTCCCAGTTTTTTTATTTCTTTATTAATGAACTGGATATTTAAAGAAAACTTAGGTTTGAAATAATGGAGAAAATGCAGGAAACTAAATTAATTGAGGCAGCAGAAATTTTTGGAACGTTCGCTCTGACGTATATTTAAAACAAGTTGAGATGCTTTTGTTCCGAGTGAAAGGAATTCACACCCACGTTTCTAGGACTGAAAATAATCTGAAATAATTTAAGAGGAAATAATATATTTCTGATGACCTACCTTTGCTTTTGTAATCTACTCGTATCTTTTTTTATGATGCTTTGAATTCCGCAATGACCGAATTTAATGCTTTTCTAAAATCAGGTTAAGCTTAGGAAAAGTGAGTGTTACGGATAATTTTAATCTGTCTATTCTTGCGAATTTATTTTAGATGCGATTCTCAACAGATAAATTACGACGATTTTTCTGTAGAAGAAATTGAATTTCTTATTTGTGCCGGATTATTATTGCTAAAACAGTGTTCAAATCCCTTATCTTTTATCTACATAATAAAATTGGTGAAATTACGTCTTATTTTCAAATTTATATTTTCAACTACCTTAAAGTAAGAATCATTGATAATATTATTATTTTTTACTGTCTCAAGTTACTATTCAATTATATTTTGAAAGTCCTAAAAATGTATTGATATGATAACGTAACATTAAATGACTTTTAATGCTACGTTATGGGAAACCTACATCTCATCAATATCTCATGGTGGATTCCGTTGGACTGTCCTATTTCATGAGACTCAAGAATAATGTTAATCTACCAAACTTTGTTAATTTATTATTTCAAAGATGTATCTAGCTTTCACCCATCTTCAAATACCTTTGGCTGATATTAAATTTTACAGTTATCTTTGACTCCTTTAATTTAATTTACTCGATGACTCATTTCTATTGGTTTTAAAAGAGTACCACGACTTACGGTCTTAATGCGTTCCTACTCGAAAATCGTAACTCGAAACGTCCTTGTCTTGAAACCCAGTATTCTACTATATCTTTCCTATAACTTATCTTGTTATTTTTTGGTTCTGTTCTAGATGTTAAAATAGAGTAAGAAAAAATTCGTAGACTAATAAGCTAGTTAGTAGAATGCATGGTAAGGCGACCACTGCATCTTTTATCATTCATGCTCTTTGTATCAACTAAAAAAATCTTTACGAAGGAAACGGTTTTTTCTTACGAAAAATTTAATGATTACACTTTTGATTTCAAATTTAGAAGATTATGGTGTCCTAGTAAAAAAGAACTTATTGACGAAATAACAATATTATAGTAGGTTTTAACCTGAAATAAAGCTGTAATTTTTCCTAGACAGTGTGACTTTTTTACCAACACTCTCTTATCACGATTATAGTTCTCTTACAACAGTAGTTCAGTTGTTGCGATTTGGTATTCGCTCTTTAAATTTCAAAGAATTAGTCGAAGCAAATCGAAATAAATATGTAAATATAATTCTTGATTTGAAAATTTGATGAATTTTAGCATTAATAGAACACTAAGAGGTCAATGCTGTTACTGCTACATAAAATACGCTAAGGCATACGAATTATGACTTTTTTGAAGGAGATGATTTTGCTCGAAAATTCGGCAAAAATTATTGTTTTAGGAACATTTCATCCCTGGTGCAAATTAGGCAATTAATTACCGAGCAGTGCTGCAAAATAATTAATCGCTATGAATTCTCATGGAATACTTCAAGCCTCAGTGCAAGCAAAATTGTACCTTAGATCAAAGCACATGCCAACAATTCCTCAGGGCAATTTGAGAACATTAAATTGTATTTATGGTCCTTCCACACCATTCCTTAATCCTCAAGGATCCCGTTAAAATCATCACCTATGATGTTAATACTTGTTTGTTCATGCAGAAACGGCACTCCATCATGATCAGAACATTTTGCAACCAGTTTAAAGTTATAGTAGTAGTATAGCAAAAGTGATTTGGCAACTTTGGACATTAGGGCATGAATGCCTTCACCGGTAATCGAACCCGGAACCGCTTTCACCGAAGTCAATCGAGTAGCCCAATTGCCTTTATGGGAGCCCTTAAAGTTATAATTTATATCAAAGCTAACTTTATTATCAGTTATAATAATGTGTTTTGCAATTATATTTAAGGGTTATATATCAAGTTTGTCTAAATACGTAAAGGGAAGAATACCAGTGGTAACTAAGACAACGCCACTAGGGACTTGCCGAGGGGGCCCAGAATGGAGATTTTATGATTATTTCAAGATGAATAACCCCCTGTTGGGGTACCAAAACTGCTCTGTTGCCTGCTCTTACAAATCACAGAAAATAAAAATCTAAAGGAGAATTTCGATGCTTCAGGCACTTTCTAATGAGAAATAAGAGTGAAAATGAACAATCGAAGAACAATAATACAGTGATGAAAACAAGATTCCGAGAAATATTCCAGCGACAGCTCGTCAAGTGTTTACTCAAAGATATAATGGTAAGCTACTTCGAAATACATTCGTTTACAGGATGGAATAAAAAACGTAAATCATTGCTAAAACAATTATTCTCAAGGCCATCTATCCATTAGTGACTCTTTGACATTCCCAATATTTCCTAAAGGCTTTTAGTAAAGCCATTGGGGGAAAAAGAAAAATATTCTTTTGAGAGGCCTTTGAAACAAATATGATAAGAGTATGCCAATGTCTATATAAATACTCTGCAGGCCTATATCTATGTAAGTACCCTGCAGGACGCCTTCCGGCGTGTGGCAGGGGGTGCATGCACCATGACCCTATTTCCCTAATCGATTACTTTCGCGTATCGTTCTTGAATCGATTAGTTCTATCATCTATTTCCTTGATCTTTCTCGCAGTATCGAAACGGCCTATGTAGCATGGTGAAGGCACTGTATCGGCTACATCCCCTCTGAACGTGCTTTCTCTAAATTTATTTATACTAAATAATCCTTTGAAATCTTCTTATTTCTAAAGATTCCCATCTTGCGTCCTGATTAACGCTCACTGATTTATCGTACCAATTCTTCACAAAACGTATCGCATTTCTGTACACCTTTTATAACTCTCGAACAAAACACTTATCGGCAGGGTCCCATACACTACACGCATACTCAAGATGAGGTCTAACTAACGCAAAATAGCATCGCTCACGAACTTTTACTTCGCTCCAAACGACTATTCTCTTAACGAAGCCGAGTTTCTTAAGTGCTTTTCCACATATATTATGGATGTGGGTACTCCATGTAAAGAAAATGTAGAAGAAGATCGTTGGACTATATTTATTGCGTGAAACTGATCTCCGGAGGATTTCCTCTCCCCATAGAGTTTTGTTCAGTTAAAGATTAAGATTTACTCCTGATGAATGCTGGGAAAATGACGAGAAGTTGAAATAAGATTACTTGCTCTGTTTTATTGATCACCGTTAAAGAATTATCAATTATAGCCCCCCTTCAGTCATGAAGTCTTGCCTCGTTCTGCTAAATATAGAGATTAATGAGAAGATAAAATAGGATTCCTAGAATTATTTTTATTGAACGAGCGTTACAGAGTTAGTAGTGATGGCTTCCGTGGAAGGCGTAGTTGTTTCCGTGGGCGTAGGAAGCCGCGGTGCGGTGTCCCAAGACGATGGCAGGCTGAGCATGATGTGCGTAATGCTGGGGATGGGCGGCCTTGCCGATCCTGCTTACGACAGCGTTGAATCCGTTGTGGTCATCAGCGGTGTAGTGCACCTGGCGGATGGTTCCGTCGGCCTCGTGGAGGCTGTAGGATCCCTTGACAACGTCGCCGTCTCTAGATTCCGACTGTTCCTTCACGTCGCCGGTGTGCTGGTCGTGGACTCCATACTTGAAGTTGTAGTAAGGATGGGTCTGAGGGGTAAATACGTGTTATAGGGCGAGAACCACAGCTCGGGAAAGTCGAAAGATGAAATTAGCAGTACTCACGTAATAATCTACGTCGTGGTGACCGTGTCCTCCGTGTTGGAGTGCCGGTGGGACGGCGTAGGCTACGGCCGCTGTGGCGACTACCAGAAGGAGAACCTGAAAAAGAATAACCTCCGTTGAAGATGGATATTCATCACGAATATTTTCCAAGTTAGGACACGAAGCGGCTGGCAAGAGCTCACCAGAGATGAGTTCATCATGAAAGGTGTTGGCTATGGGTTGGGGAGGACTCGACCGTTGTCTTGTCAACGAGGGGTATATTATTTATATCCAAGAAGTGAAATTATCGAATGGACGAAAATTCATCGTCCCATATCGAATGTGAAATAAGTGAAAGCAGACGATGCGAATGGAGGCTACTTTCGATTTATGGGTGTGGCATTCTCGAAACTTTTTATGAGAAAGATAACCATAATTAAAATTTTATCGATATCGGAAGGCGTGACTTCGTGGAAAAACATTGCAGAATAACACAGACACAGTACCTGTGGAAAAGTATAAGATTCTTGTATTCCATAATTAAAATTAATGGTTTCTGGCGTTATTTAGCGGAATTTCTTCATTATGTGAGAGAAATAAAACTTCGCTTTATAAATTCCACTGTTAAGATTTATTTACGACCCGGGTTTCATTGTGGTGAAACATCATTAAGTGAATGATGTTGCAACATCAGCCAAAATGAATTGCACCACCTGATGATGTTGCACCGCAACGAAACCCGGGTCGTAAATAAATCTTGCAAGTGGAACTTACAAAGTGAAGTATCTGTTTCTATAACTTTAATTGATTGTCAATCGTTGTTTTCAGTCCTTCAAAACGAATTCGCACCAGGGAATATCCAATGTCACTGCGAGCAGTACTTATTGACATCCTCTTTTATCCATCATTTGTTGCTTGTAAATAACATTTAACTGTTATCCGCTGCAAATATTTACGTAAGCTATTTCACTTTAATAAAATTTAGATGTAGTTCGTCAACTTTTACCCTGTGATATACACCCTTAATAATTCTACTTAAAAAAGTCGCTGGACGATTTTCGTGACCTTTATTAATATGAATTAGGAGGGAAGTTGATTCATATTGTAAGATACAATAATTTGTTACCTTTAATTAATGACTGTTCTAGTATCTTATCCGCCCCCCGCGACATTAACTTAACGCATCCTCCCAATATCACTCCACCAGCAATTAAGCTTCCGGGGCGGAAATAGTAAGTGTAATTACTCAAAAAGAATTGTCTATTCCGGGGGTCATCCTCCCAACAAGTGAGGCTGGATCCTTACCGAAACTTTCCTCGTCAACATTAGCCTAATGAATTTAAATCCGGTACCAGGGGGGTTATTCTGTAACTGCAAACCGACCGGGACGAGAGGCTTTTCAACCGGTGTGACGTCACTCCGACTCGCCGAGAGCCACCGTGTGATTCTGTTTCCGATCGGTGCCGTGGCCGTTTCCAATCGACTAATTCCAGCTAATTCCATCGACTGGTGGAAGCTGTCGGGGACCAAGCGCCTTGGTCTGCTAGCGCTCGAGAAACTGTGGCAATTTTATGCTTATTTCGAATTATTGTTGGATATTTCCCGATATAATGCTTTTCATTACAAAATAGCCTATCCGTAATTAAAGGAATGCAGTAAAAGTAACAATAAGAAGCGTTACGAAGGTTACTAACTTGATTGCGAAAATGAGAAACTATGAAGCCATAAAATTCTATTTTGTTCTGCAATTCATTCGAGTTTCTTGGTAATTACACTTTTACGCGTAATTTCAAGTACTTTAGGTGATTCATCACCATTAACATTAGAAGTCTAATACTATTGCCAGTTTAGGGAAATAGCCTTCATTAATAAATAATACCAAGTAATTACCAGTAGATGAGTACAGCAGAAGTCTTTAAAGAAGAAGCTGTCGAAGCACTTTTAACAATACTACTACTACTACTCTTTAAAGAAGTAATAATTACATTTGACGAATTTAAAATAAAGCCACAATGATACATGTGATCGTATTTTCACCTGCGTAAAGGTATAATGATTTAAAATTTATATGACTGTTGGTGATTAGATGTAGGCACATAACATAAAGGAACCCTCGCGCTTAAGCAACATAAGGACGCGCATCTTTTAGAAAACGAAGATTATGATACACATAAATTTTATGAATAAATTTAAATTACTTTCAATCGTAGATACGATACACTGTTGGGAATGTTAGACAGTGTTTCAATTTTTCTATTTAAATGTGTCGCTATGCATGACTTGAAGAACAAATTATGAATACCCTCGGCAATATAAAGAACTGTCACTAATAATGTGGTTTTATTATCGTCAGACTGTGAAGATATTCAAGTCGTCAACTCCTTATGTAATCGAATAACGACACACGCTACTACAGCCAAGAATAATATTTGAAGAGTGCCATTTATCCAGACGAAACATCGTGCATGAATTAATTAAGAATGATTCTGTGCTTCTAATGACAGTTAATTTACTCCGTTTCAAATACAGGTATAAGGGGATTTTGTTTCCACACCTGATGCAAATGTGCACAAATAAATTTGCCAATATTAGGTACAAATGATGCCTTTACTAGCTGACCTAAACTTCATTGATTTGGTGACATTAGCACTAAATTATTTAGAGATGGTGATAATAAACACTGCGTGCGCGTACACCAATCGCAGATGATGTTCTTGATATTTTAATGTTGAATTCATCCTTTTTACTCTATACTTGATAATGACACATTACAGTGTCAGGTGTATCAGTAGCAGAGGTAATACGTCGTTTTTTGTTCTTCGAGTGTTTCTTCGCTCTCTGTTGGTGAAGGTATAGCACGTGACCTCCTACATTCGGAAATACTCGGGAATTTTCTCCGCACGTGGGTTGGACACCAAACCGATGGGTTTCGAGCCCGATTAGCGTACAGAATAGCTGAAACCGTCTCTGTCGGAAACTTTTACGTAATTTTTCCCAATCCATGAGGTGGGAAGTAAAACCGATCGATTTGGAACCGACAAAATACAGAATAACCCCCCAGACGCAGAAATTCTGATAGATCTGCTAGAAAAATTCTGGTCTCCCGTTAGCCGTGGGATTGTAAGGCAAAGAGTAGATTTTGTCGATCTTTAGGAGACGACGCACATTCTTCATGAGTCGCGAGGCAAAATTGGCGCCTTGGTTCGTTAGGATGTACTTCGGCACACCATGCCTACAAATTATATTTTCCACAAATACCTTCGCAACCGTCTCCGCGGATTGATCAGGAATGACGAACACTTCCGGGTACCGGGTAAAATAATCCTGACATGTTAGGATGTAACGATTTCCCCGATGAGATGTGGGTAAGGGACCGGAGCCTGAAGTCAAGCCTGGAGCCTTTTCCAATGGATAGGTCGCTTCTGCTACCGGTTGTACGGGCACTATTGGTGCTTTCACATTCCGTTTTTTACAGGCTATATAATTGTGTATATAGTCATTTGTATCCACATAGCATCCATCCCAAGACCGTTTCAATATTCATCAATAGATTTCTCTTCTTCTTCCCTTCCCCAATCCTCTCTGCGACGGTTAAAGTCCTAATACTCCTTCCCTCTCCAAACCGTTCTCTCCTAAGCCCCATCCACTTACACATCCTTCCCTCCCTCCTTCTATTAAATGTATATACTCTGTCTTGAAATGCTCTTCTTCTTTATGACAACCCAATTATTTGAAACCATAGTCGTATAATAAAAACATACTTTGATAAAGAAACAAGTTTAATTTTTATTTTCCTTCAGGATAAAAAAACTACTCCAACTTCGAGACCGATTTATAAAACTCTACCAATAAAAAAAAATCATCAGTTGACCCCATAAGTTATGGGAATAACGCTAAAAATAAGAAATAAGTATGATATTAAAGGCTAAACATTTTTCTGTAGAATCGTCGACTAACTTTTTTATGTAAATAATAGCTTGATATCTGCATTTGCACGGGAGATATTCAAGCAATATTCTATTCTTCTTCAACGTATGTTTGCATATATGAAATTGCTAAGAGTCTTTCATTTCTGATTTTAAATTAGTAATGAAAGGTTTTACTGAGACAGTTTCCATTTTAAAATATAAATATTTCAAACATATGTGATATTCCTTAATTTTTCTTTCATTTCCCAATCTCAATTATTTTCCTCCTTAAATTGTTTTATATTCCATCTTGACATGTCCTTCTTACTTTCACTTTCCGGATTTCCGTCAATTTTTAACCTTATTTGAATATTTGCGGCTGGATATGCTATTTCTAATAGAATGATAGTATTGTGCGAACTTCGATACTTTCCTCTAATTTGGTTTCAATTTAGGACTCAAGGTAAGGGAATAGGATAGTTCATGAATTCTTCAGGTTACATTTTAGTTTCATCGATTTTTATTGTATATTATCAGTACCTCTCTAAAATAGAGTTTTGAGTAAGGCAACTTTCAATCAGTGGTCTAAAGTCTAATCGCATCACCGTCTATAGCCCTCACCTTAAAGAATGTAAACTTAGCGATATTTTCATTTATTTTTACACCAATATGCCAAAATTTAATAAATTTTATTATACAGAGAATATAATTCTTCTAAAATATTGACATTCAAAGCCGATACCCTTCATCAGACCAATTTAATTGTGTGGGAAATGGGTAATTTCCATGCAATTTCTTAGCTTATGATTAGTGGTAGTTACGTAAGTGGAAAGCATTGAAGAAATAGAATTGATTTCTGAATTTTGTACAGACCCCGTGCTAGTACATACCGGGAGGCTCCCAAAATATCACTTAATCAGCTATGGCTCCTTTTCTCAAATTATATTTTCATCTTCAATACTATTTATATCTACATTCGTGGCTCAAAAGTAGTAATCCTGCTAAATTTTTATTGAACAACGCTCGATACACAACTATTTATTTTGAGTTGTAAGGTCGAAGGTTTCCGCGGCGATCGGCTGTTTCCATGATATATTTTCCGGGATTCCACCGCGATGTACGTAGCAGCAGCGACGACGTTTCGCCTACGTTGCAGTAGGCTTCTTCAGGTCGAAGATGAAGAGGTTCACAAAATAAAAAACTCAGGAGGCGGCAGGAAATATCTAGATAGGTGATGCTTCTCATTTTTTTTAGTCCTTAGTGAAGGTTGAAGGTTCGATTTAAATAGAACAAACCAAATTTTTAGTCTAACTGCTGTTCTTCTGATATTACATTGAGATGTTTAGTGCTGATGGAACCGCATATTGGTTTGAAGTGAACATTTCTAGGAAAATCTTACATAATGGGTACCGAGAAATCTTTCATTATGCGTACTCTGTTTATCGAGAAGTTTTTTTTGTTGAAAATATCTTGAAAATATTAAGGTCTATACAGATTAATATTATTTTCAAGCTATTTTCAACAAAAATAACTTCTCGATGAACAGACTATTTCAAATTTATGTTGAAAACTGGTAAGTTCTCCAAGTAATTCTGAGTATTTAAGTCGTTTTTAAAACTTTCTTAGCAGTGCAATGCACCTCTAAGCCAAAAGCTGCAACATGACTTAATGAGATATACCAAAGTTCCTTTCAAAGGATTTGATATACATTTCCCTTCAATATAACCTTGAAATAACTAAGTAAATCTCAGATTGAAACGACTTTTTTCTAAGACTGCGAATCTTGACGTAGCGAATTTCAATAAAGCAACGAATGTCTTTGCATCTTATAGATCTGTCGAATCCATCATTTGGAATTAATAATACAACAACAAAATAAACTATTAATAGTTATACGGTATTTCTTTTCTATATCATTTAACCTAAAGTGGAGATTTGAAAGTAAACGAAGAATAGACAAAAGAAATAACATGAAATTAACTGCCTCGATGCATTTAGACATATCTTGAAACAAGAAATACAAACTATTAATAATTATCAAATATATTTCTGGTTTTGCGTTAATTGCTCTTACGAAACTCACGCACCCAATAAATAAGGCAATGACAGTGAATGGAAGAATAGGAGAGGAACGGTTCTGAAAAAGTTTTATCATGGACTTGTGTATCTGACTGTTGAGTACCGTGATATCGTGTTTTATGAGTGATATAAAATTCTTGGAATCTATGGGCAACTATGTAACGATAAAACTTTAATGTTATAAGAAATGAAACATTTTTGCAGGATGATAATTATCATCCAGCAAAATATCAGATCATAATCAGAAATGTATTCCAAAAAGCTAAAAACATTACATATTATTTTCCGCTCTCGCTTGGTTCGAGAAACTCGAACTTGACTACAATCATTATTTTTGGAAATTTATTCTCCAGATGAATAAACTAACCTGTGCCCTTCTACTATGAAATAAAGTATATTATGAAAGAGCCCTTAAGTTGTTGTCAATCTTACCGTCGTTAATGTCTTTACCTTCAGAATAACCTTTGAATAGGAACCATATGCACCTCCGGCACCATTCTAGAAACGTTCCTTCCGCCCCTTAGCTGTCATAGCACCTCACGATGTCTTCTCCGCCAACTTTTCTTCCGACGCCTTCTTCCAGTGTTCCCTCTGTCGAATTTGCCGTTCTCTCATTCGACTTAGAAGTTCAGTACGTATCCTTTTATGGATAATATACATTTAGCACTCACTGAAGGGTATTACTGGGCATGTTCACGCCGGTAAAGATGATTTCGGTGGAATTGATGTTCTCGTCAAGGCTAAGGATTCTTTTAAAATCGCCTGCATATGCCTTTATGATCAATGGTAGAACTTTTACCCTTCCTATGAATCTTCTTTGTGAGCGAAACATTGGCCAAGTGTGAAGCAAGTAAACAAGTCTGACAAATATCCCGTTTCCTTCAAATAATGAAGAAAAGTTACAGTAATTTGATTGAATGCAGTGACTTTATCTTTTTCGCAACCCACTTTGCTATCAATCGCGTACCACGGATTTCAAGTGAACGTGCGGTTTTGGGAATTTCGATTACCTTAGCTCCACTCCGCTAAGCGCCCCAAACCTTACGCTACACGAAAGCAAACTGGAAGGGGAGTCGCTGATTCCGGTCGCCCTCGCCTACACGAAAAATTTCTTCTCCTCCCGAGTACCCCTCAGACATCTGAACCCTTTCCTTCCGCATCCTTCCCCATCGCGCGGGCGCAGTGCGAAACACTGCCTTTTCCAATGTTGACTCCCTGTTGTAATGAGAGGAAAAACTGTGTAAATAATCCACATTATTTACTGGCCTGAAATAGCTGGTGTTTCTGTTGATAATTTTGTTTTTGATATTACTGATAATCCCAATACATTATTATTATTAGACCCTTTAATGGCGATGTTAGGCCCGAGTGGGCCTCTCTTCCACGTAACCTCGAATCTTATTGTACACTGGTATTCACTATTTCTAAAAAAATCAAAAAAAAAAAGAAAATTGAGATTCACATAAAAGAGAAAGGTTTTGTTTTTGTGAAAACGTCTCCACAACTGTGGATGGTAGAGAAAAAAACCCACACAAGAGGAGGGTGAGAACAACTCGCGAAAACACAGCGAAAAGCAAAAGTTAAAATTAAAAACAAAAAAAAAATAAAATGCAAATATGCATCTTTTCAAAATTAGTTAATGAAAATCGGCAGCCGATGGGGTTTCCCAAGCATCATTCGACATATATGTCCCATCGGTGATGGTCGGTATCATTAGTTGATACTGAGCAGAGCCTGAAATGAAGTTGTCGAGAAAGAGTAGATGGCATTGACCAACTGAGCACCATTAAATGTGACAAATTCACTAAAAGTGACTTACTTATAACTAGCTTGACGTCAAAATCGACTCGACGATGAGTAAGATGTGAGAACAATGTGTGCATAGCAAAAAAAAGTCCACCTTTAAATTGGCTTCTTTTCGAACTTTCACGGCTAAGGGGTACATCATGTAATAATGATGTAATATCATACAACCCTTCTGAAGGAAAAATAATAGTAAAGAATTTATTTTGGTGTTAGGTGGTTGATTCCAATACTTTCGCGTATCGTTCGCGGAAAAAATGAGTTCCTAAAACGACTTATCCTTGCATCTATTACTCTTATTTTACGCTCACTGTCGGATCGGGCAAAGTAGCAGGGGGGTCGCGTAATACCAATTACGTCTTCCGAAAGTATATTTCCGTTATGTTAGAATTTATCTAACAATCGCAGCCTAGCTTCTAATCTCCTTTCTTTCTAAAGATTTCCAACCTGCGTCTGACAGCAATTGCGTAACGCTTGCTTACTATCGTCGCACTTTTTAACAAATCGTTTCTCATTGCGCTGCAATTTCATCCTTAATTCAATCTAATTCATTAGAAAAACGAATCGATTAAAATTTCTTCCGCGTTAAATTCTTTCTACCACTCACAGATCTAAAGTCACATTTTGCTCCTTTGATTCCCAAAAACTGCTTTGCTGTCTCTTCGGATTGATTGACACCGAGGTCTTTGCAAATCAGCACAGAGATAGCTTTCAGTGGAAGAGCTATGAAAACTTG
This sequence comes from Ladona fulva, assembly GCA_000376725.2. Classification (NCBI taxonomy): domain Eukaryota; kingdom Metazoa; phylum Arthropoda; class Insecta; order Odonata; family Libellulidae; genus Ladona; species Ladona fulva. Next base: position 127,303 of record KZ309298.1, on the reverse strand, counting down.
AGATTTGGAAGGTGGCGCATTGGAAGGAAAAAGGGCTGAGAGATGGGTCAACTGAAAGCTCTATAGCAACTAGAGAAATGAGTATGACTTTCGTAAAAGGTAGATAAGTAAATGTAACCGAGAGAGAAGTAAATGCTAGAAAAAGAAGCAAAGCACGCCTTTCTTTCCTTATAGGGTGACTTAACCTGTCCTCCTTAATCATGTTCATTACTTTTCGTATAGCATGAAGTTTCCGTAAGAATATTTTTTGGAATCGCTCTTGATTATCAGGTACAGAGATTTCATTGGAATCCTTTAGAATGTCGAAAACGTTGATAAACATCTGTTGCATTCTTACTATATACGTTTTTGCATATGTTTTTCGTTGACTCTCACTCACTTTTGTCGATTCACTCCTCTAACGTTTTGAGCGGCTTATGCCATTTTCTTAGCTTTACTAATTATGTATATACGGTTTCGATCGATTTTGACGTTTTATTTCCTTTGAATTATGCCACAGACAGTGGTAAAGGTCTGGTAGTAAAGCAATAAGTTACTTTCTGGAAGAAAATATTTCAAGTTCCGAACGGTGTTTCTATTTACTAAAAATAAAATCCTGATAAAGAATAAATTAACACACTTATACGCTTTACCACAGATTTTTTATTTTGCGACCATGGTTTCGACTCATCGAGTCATCTTCGGGCAAAGATACATCAGTTCCGAGCAATATATATATATGGACGTAAAAAGGGGGGGCGGGGGTTGAGAGGAGGGAGGAGGGTTAGGTGGGAGTGGAAGCGAGGGTCTTAACCGTGGCGAGGAGGATCGGGGAAGGGGTTAGGAATTGTTGGTCATTGATGGTTATGACCTCGGGACAATGAATGGATTTTAGTATTTCCAATTTTTCAAAAGCATCCATCTTACGGCCTTTCCTTTGGAAATGTAGATATTTCATTGGAATCTAAAAATAAAATGTCAATTAATACCTACTGAATCATCAGTAAAAATAATGTTCCCGCCCGGGTTCGAACCGGGGACCTTCTGCGTGTAAAGCAGACGTGATAACCACTACACTACGGAAACCGTTATCCAACATTTCATAGGTTTATTAAGAGAAGAAAAAAATCCGAAGAGATAAATATCGCGGTGAAATTTCAAATATTCGGTAAGTGTGTTATGAAAAGTGTTTCTAGAAACTGGATTGAGCCGGTCTCAATTGAAATAATATTAGCAAGCAAAACAGCGAAAGACAGTTTGCGTCACGAAAACGACTCCTGCCAATGTTTTTGCGATTTGGTCAGAGCAATGAAACCTTGGGCAGAGGTTAATCCTGATAACAGAAAATTAGCTAACGTATGCACATTCTGTTGACAAATGATTTGGTACTATGAAGCGCATCAGTGCAAGCAACTTATCAGAAGTAATCCATTTCCACTTACTTGCGAAACAATGTGATAATTACTTAGGCAATTGGTTCACAATTCTGAAACCATATTATTATCGACACTCCGCGAAGGAAGATTCCAGTTACTCTAGAAACCAACAACATTTGCTATTAGGGGTAGAGTTATGAATTTGAAAACAATTAAATAAAAAATAATACATTTTATTAAAAAAATAAATTTTACATTATAGACGCCTCACGAAGTGGAGGAAAGTATCTTGATTCAAATAGGAATATTTCATAAAAACGAAATAACGAAGAGTACTCACAATTTACCAGTAAGTTAATGCAATTATGCTGATTATTTTCTGTGGATGCAGTCAATCGGTGATAAGTTTTAGATATATATTTCTATCCAGGTGCGGTGGGCAAAAATTTGAAAGAAAAGAAAATTTTACCCCTGGGGGGACTCGAACCCCCAATCCCCGGTTTAGGAGACCGATGCCTTATCCGTTAGGCCACAGGGGCTTCGTTCATAATTGTGTAGAATTGAAGATTCTTACTTAAGATAGTTTAAGCTTTCTTAACAGTAAAAATATTTAGGAACTGAATACATGAAGCAACCAAGGAAAAGGGTTTTAGGAACTACGTCAGACTTTTTTCATGTCCGTTTCTCCTTGGGAATATATGAAGAACTAGATATGTTGAAGCCAATAATCATTGAGATCAATACTCTCCTATAAATACGTCGCATAAGCCAATGACCATGTATCAGAATGTGAGCGTAGTTAAATATATAGTGTTTAAATACCAACGGCAACGGAATAAAAACCAAGTTTTTTTAAATATTACATTTTAGTCGATTGGAATTCCAAATGATGGGATATATAGCTCATTACGTCCTCTTTTTTAAATTCCTTTCAAAAACATTTTATTTCCATTTTATACTTAATAAAAAATACCTCATTCAACGTTTTTTTTTCATGTAGCTCCCATCATATATATTTTAACGTTAACATAGGACTGACATAACTTTTGATTTTTGAGGATTGCAGAGAATTTTTAAGTTTCCTGTATCGTTTGATGAAGCAGGTGCTTTATCCGAAGGATGGCATAAATAAAAAAATAACAAATACATATTCCGAAGTAATAGATAGACAATATTTTTCTCGCCTTCTTTCTTCTGATAGCTTGAAAATTCCGTGCTTTCCATTTCTATACGCCGCAGGACGGCTTCCAGTTGCGCATTTAACTGTAAATGGCAATTAGTCGAGCAAAATCCATGGCGAAAGAAAAAGAAAGTGAAACATTCGCTCTGAAACGGTGCTGCTAATGACGACAGCCGTGCGTCGACCGTAAAATATAGGGCTTTCTGCTCGATGAAGTAGGATGACGTAATCCGGATCGTACTTTCGGAGCTGCCTGTATTTCATCGCGAGAATTCCCATCGATCCCACCGTTGCCCCATGTGTGATATAGGTGCGCGCAGTCTCACTGTAAAAAAATCACATGAATACAAAATTTGATCCATACGGTGCGAGTTGTTCTTACGGAACTGATGTGTTTACCGTCGATAAGTATGCTCCTAGGTTTTGGGTTTTCGCGTTGATAAAGAAAATAAAATAATTGTAAAAAAGAAAAATCACGTTTTCTGAATTACAGATTTGCAATGTATATGGATGCGGATTGGCAATTTATACGGCCAGTTACAGATATATGATCGATTTTTAAAAAATGAGCAATTGGTTGAGAAAATTCAGCGTAATTGCGTTAATAAATTGGTAAATTGCGAGTAATTTTCGTAATGAAAAACTATGAAATGTTCCTATTTGAAGCATAGCTAGTAGATGCATATTTCCTCTTGGTGTAGAGGTTTTCACCTCTCTGTATTTAGAAACAACATGCAAACACACTCCTCCGTCGCATAATCCCGTGCTCAGGGAATAGAATTTCCGCAAAGAAATTTTCGCCCTTTTCTAAATCCTTTTCTGTCCCTCACTAACCCCTTTTATTTCCGGAGATCCCATTTTTCTTCGTTTAGACCCCTTCGGAAATCCCTTGGCACGGTAGGTTTCCTTTGGATACCCCACTCAACTTTCTTTAGAGGTCACGTTGAAAGAGGGGTTATCGCCAGGGAGCGGTGGTTGTCAATTGACCCCTCTTTCTCCACGCATTATGTCAAATGGATAGGAGAGGAACCTCTTTGTGGGGCGTTTGGGTGCTCCAATAAATTTACCATCAACGATTTCGAGCGCAAAAACTGACTTCGCAACTAATCGATAGGATGGTGTAATTAGGAATAGTTTTTAAATAAAAAAGAGAAAATATTCTCTATCATTACCAACAATAATATCACTTATTATTTCAAGTTTTAATCACCAATATCGTTGATTTCTGAATACAGGTACAATTAAACTTTGTTTTTACTCATGTTGAATGTGTGCGCATTCGTAAATTATATGCATGCAATTGTCATAGTGACATAAAGGGAAAATTAAAGATTTACGTCTGAATATCACGGTAGGATTTATGTTCATATCATTGGCCCGGTACGAGGTCTCCTTCGTCGGTGTTGCCTTAATGCCCAAAGCAGGGTGGAGTCGACTAACGAGTAGTTTAGTCGGAACTCCCCAATTCCCAAAATTCGTCGCCTGTCGCGCCCTAAGGATTTTCGCGCCTTTTCCAAAGTTTCCGGAAGATGGGGATGGGATGCTGCAGGTGTGCAGATGGTAGAATGCAGGGCAAGCCTCCGCGAGTGACCCTCAGATGGATGCTGGTGCTCGGAGACTCCTTGCCGCCTTCACCTTCGTCTGCCGTCGCCTTCTTCCATACAGAATCACTAAACAAATATGAATTTCTTTGTGAAATTAAGAGGCAAGATACCTAGAATGCGCCGTGCATCTAGTAAAAAAATGTGAGTCCCTAAATGTAGTATAAAATTAGGTTCCTAATACGAATGAGGCCAGTAAGCCTCTTTCACCTAATCATCAATAATCCGTGGAATTTCGAAGCTATTTTTGTAATCAGTGGCGATTGCGTAGAAAACTATACATTCTCATCTCATCCGGAACTATAAATACTAATTGATACAAACTGATCGTCTTGAATGTAATTGCAGCACCACCTGAACCACAGAAATGTCGTATGCCTTCCTATAGGACTTAGTACGGCTCGACGTTCTTGTGAACGTTTGCGTAGAGAGTAACATACCGAATCGTTATATACAAACACTATTATGGCGTTTATGGAAATATCTCCGTGAGCAAGGGACTACACCTTCTACATTTTTGTAAAATCTTCAACCCCCAGCTGTGGAGCCAGTAGAGAAACCTTAAGACGAAGTGAAATATTTGTACGAAGGAATACATATAATTATGTACAATCACAAACAGACCCTTATAACTCCAATTTAATCTCAGATGTGATTGAATAAATTATACCAAAAGACCGATTCGGGCGCCTAGAGGGTAATCTGTTGTCTTTAAGCAGTTGGTTAGCCTTGAAAATCGAGGGCAAGTTCTAGCCTAACAATGTAGAGTACATACATTAACGGCTACAAGGAGGGGAGCAGGGCCTTTCTTTTGATGACTTCGTGAAAAAATCGTAATAGCGTTTGTATGTAAGAATTTTGGGCATAAGGATGTTAAATGTAGAGTAGAAAAATTGTTATTTGTTACCTGAATACTATTACACTATTTATTACCTGAATCATCTCTCCTTCTTGTGTCTACTTTAGATAAACTCAAGGACAGCTCACCTGTTTATAGTTACGTACACCGTCTCAACTTACAAGATTTATCAAATCATTAACTGTCAGTAACTGAACTGAAGTGACACCTCGGCGTATAGTTTTCATTCATTAATAAATGAAGGGAAGATATATTCTTACAATCTGTAGGTAATGCTATATATGCGTTCTCTCTGTTCCATAAGCCGTTCTGATGCTGAGAATATAATCATATAAATAGATGTTAGATCAAGTAGTTTCAAAACTTCGTTTTCTCCGCGAACGATACGCGAAAGTAATCGATTAGGGAAATAGAGTCGTGATGCATACAATTTCTGCCTCATGCCGAATGGAAGCTTGCAGGGTGCATTTGTAAATGTGTGTGATCGGAGATCTTAAAACGTCTTGTTTTTTAAAACTATTGGCATTAAATCAAGCATTAAATTGCTGTAGTAGTAGCAGTAAAACATTAATTTATGAATGTGCTGCGACGGTTGAGGTAATTGGTAAGAAGGGCACCAATGGAAATCATACCCGGGATCACTTTCATCAAAGGCGAACTCGCCACAAATTTGGCTATCCGAGGGCCTGAAATATTAAGTGGAAATGAAGAATTTCATAACTTGCATGCTAAAAAATGTTGATTGCGGCAGTTACGCGTCTTGAGAATTACAAATTTTCACATATAGAAATGTAATTCATTGTTTTCTTTGTAGTCTACTTCGAATACCATCATATTCTTTTTGGAATATGGCAACGTTTCATAAAGCGTATTATACATGGTTATAACTTCTGTTTTGCGTTTATCGTTGTATTATATCTTTATAGTTATATTGACAGAATGAGTCAATTGTGGGGCTCGGTTATCAGCTCTTTATCACGTTCAGTAGCATACAAGACAAGCTCTTTATCAGTTGTCAAGCTACGTTTACAAGGAAGCGAATTGTATTTGCCAAAGTCAACATTTCGGAAACCGTGCGAGATACCAAAACATTCAACTGGAAAGAAGGAAAGGGGGAAAGGGGTGAAGGAAGAGAAAGACTTTGGAAAGAAAAACAAAGAGGGAGGTTACTTGAGAGGTAGAGGTTAGAGGTGAAGCAGGAAGATACAGAATTCAATGTGAGAGAGCATGTCGGAAGTTGTTAAATGGGTAAATGGTGGCAGCGATTGGGAAGGATGAGAAGGGTTCTACTAAGGGGAACGTTACGTGTGAAGCGGGGAGAATGGGAGAGGAAAGAGCCGTGTAATGCATCGTTAGAGAAGTTCTGTGTTCGCAATGGGCTGACAAACTGAGGGCTAGATTACAAAAGGTAAGGTTAACACGAGTCATTAAGGCCATATCCCCCTTCCTAAAGCAGAACTGTTTCCAACACGCCCTTTCCCTTCCGATTCTTTTAAACGAAGCCTTCTTCGCACATTTTCATAATTGTGTTATTCCTTTTTCGCTTCACAACGTGTCTCCCTTTACGAAAAATGTCCATTCGTCCTGTCTCCATAAAGATGCTTAGATACCTGGCTGCCCTTCCAGCTGATATTGGTAGAATTGTTACATAGTGTTTTCACAGCTGAGACAATTTTTCATCTATGGGCTACCACCGGAGATAATAATAATAATAATAATAATACGTCTTTATTCAGGCGAGATCGAACCTGGGACCGCTTTAACCAAAGACGAACGCACTGACCTCTTTGCTCTCTGGGTGCCCCCTTCCGGCTTGTTTTAGAATTCCTTGTTTTACTATGTTCCCAATTATTCCCCTTGCTCATGATTTAACAAAGCATAGGTGTGAATCTTTCATTATGGTTTGAAGAAACTTCAGATACTGCGAGTATTTCATGGAACGGAAAACAAATTTTCCTGAGGAATGTCCTGATTAAGCTTGTGATCCTTCTTTTTGTCTTATATTTGCTGTGAGAATTTGTGAAAGAACTGATAAGTTTAACTCTTCGTCTTGCATGTTCCATACTTCAAATTAGTTTGTAGTATGAAGCTCCAGCATATAGAATATAGTGCCATCTTTAAGCTTCCATTGTATTCTTTTAAATCATTTCTTCGTCGCAATGATCTGTACCTAAAATATTTAAGTTAAAGAGAAAAGCATATTACCCTACGTAATTTATTTCTAAGTGCCATTTACCTACTTGCTACAACATTCATTAAAAATGCTTTGGAATATTCGTACCTAAAAAATCACTGGCCATTTTAATGACTATGTGCATGTAAATCATAATTCTATAGCATATCCAGCGCAAAAGACTTTCTGCAATACCTGATCATAATTTCCTGAATCATCTTGGAAACAGTTATTTTTTTTAGAATTAACCTCAGCTATTGATAGAACAAAGCAACGTATATACTTCTTCCTTACCTTGAACGTTTTGTTTCTATTTCCTGAAATTCAGGATTCCAATTGGGGTAGTTTAGTTTATATTAGTGGCAGAATATTAATGTAGATTTAAACGAAACGACATTTTAAAAATTTGCTGCATAAATTCATTGAAAAACTGCCTTTTACAGAATCTGTATAATCTAGAGTTCGAGAGATTTTAAAAATTTGTTTTGAAGAAGCCGCAAGAGGAAGGAAGTCTAGCATAAAATGTGAGATAAATTATCATGTTTGACGTAGCACGCAGTTGGTCATCAACCTTCCCGGCTCTGTGCGTAAATATTTCACCGGACATGAGAGAAGAACGTCTGCTCGTTTCAACTCCATAATTTAATCATGACTGTCATGTTTATTGCAGCTGAATATCTCCGAAAAATTCTTCTTATCCTCCCTGTAGTTTCTATCTAACTATATTTCGAATGTTTCGCCATTCATCTTACCTCAAAACGAAGAAGCCACTTTTATGCATGCTTTTCTTGTACCTTATGTTATTGATATGAATAGTTGCACTGTGAGTATATCTATTTCATAATTAACATAAATAAAATCGACCGAAATAACTAAGGGAAAAAAATACAATTGATTACCTTGTGTAAAATGATTGACAGTTTAATGAGATATGGAATCATACATGAGAATCAGGAAAAAGGGATATCCATACTCATATCTGAGATATTTTTCAGTTAGAAAAGGATTGAAATAGAAATGTAATAAAGAATTTAAAAAATAACTAAAAATTAAAAAGGTAATTTGTACAAACGATAACTAAAGTGGTGAAGGGGGATGAGGTTTGCTGAAGATATGGTGGAGAAAGGTGGAATAGGTAAAGGGTATTGAAAAATGTGCATTTCATGGAAAATTATAGGGAAGTGAGGAGATGAATAGAAAGGGTCACCGGTCAAGAGATATCCACGGGTATCCCGACGACTGTACCAGAATTCAAGTTTTTTATTCGGAGAAGTGAATGAGGATGAAAATTTTTAGCGGGTAAGTGTATGGAATACTTGAAAAGGTAAAGTTTTTTATTTGATTCGATGATGGAGTGCTTTTAGTAGTAGTATTGTTAAAAGTGCTTCACCTGCTTTGCTCATTTTGCACGTAGTATAAAAAAGGTTATCCTATAATTGAGAAATAATGAAACTTTTTTATATAATTGTAATGGCTGAGTGATTTATAATGGTTGTAAAAGTTATAATTGTAATTCAATGTAATGTATATATTTAATTTCGGTTGCAGAATAATTATGACAATGACATTTCCTATACAGGCTTTTGTATGTTGTTGGATAAATAAATTTATTATTAATAATATTAAGGTGAATGGTATTTATCGAGCAGCTTTAATGTAGGTGATTCATTTTTTATTTGGTAAGGAAAATTTCATGGAATACGGAGTTGATTTTGAGAGAATATGCTGATGAAGGGAATGGTGCGTCTCTCTCAGACACTACTTTTAACCCACTCTCAATAAGCTCCAATTAAATAAAAATGTCTTCAATGTCTTTAATTCACTACTGTTATAATATTACTAACAATGGATTATTCTTCATATTTCTTTTTCTCATAGTACAGAAAATATGATATTGTGTGCGTTATTTACCTTAGAATAAGAGCTGTTTGTTACCGTGAGTAACACTGCAAAATGGCATTCATAACTTCTGCCTCTTATTGAATATTAGGTAAAGTGAAAAAAGTATACAAAACATTCCTTATTCCTCATATTCTTTCTTCATTCCCTTCTAAATTCTACGGAGAAGGAGTTAAGAGCCTAACTGGACTTTGGGCTAAATATTTTACAATATCTACGATATGATTCGGTGATTAAGCTTCTTAGGAGAATTGTTTCTTCCATATGATTACTTTCGATACTACCTCATCCGAACAAATTCTAATGCATTTACCTTTGTCCTTCGTTACTTCCGAGGGTGAGTGAAAGTTGAACGGACGACAACTGCTTGACACTTGTGATTTTGAAAGGTTCACTTAGCCATGATTCATGTGCTTCGTTGAGCTCATTCTCCTTGGTTCCCCTTTAAACCCAGCAAAAGAGATACAACCATCCTTGAAAAATTCCAGTGTGCGGTTAGAAAAACTGACCTAAGCCAAGCATTTTCCCATTGCACCTCAGTTGAATAAACAGAACAGAAGCTACACCGCGTAGGAGAGCTCCGGAAAAGAGAAATATGTTTCTTCTTGTCTTCCAAACATATTTAAGGCCTTCAGCTTTAGTTCCCGTAGCGACAACGAGCGATTCACATCGGTAGCCGGTTTATGCTGCTGAATATCTTTTGAGTGAAGTTTTGTTTACTGGACGATATCTTACCGTAGCTTAAAATACAAAATTGTGGTGTAGATTACGGTTGGTTTAGTTCTGAGGATTTCTAGAACTTGACAGTCATGCAGTGAAAAACATTAAGGAAGGTGAATTGTGCATTTTAAAGATATATCACGAAATTAAGCGAAAGAAGGCAAGAAAAAAGGGAAAAGGAGGTGTGGGCTGGGAAAGGAGCTTTGTGTATAGTTGATTTTGAAAATCGGTATGGACTCTGTGCTACCTTAACCTCTACGAAAGATACAGTGAACATCTGATTTCGACGCCGACGCATACAAGCTCATCGATATCTAACATTATTAGATAAAAAAGTGATTCCATTCGCAATAATAACATTGGAAACATTGTGTCTACCAAGACGTTCTTTCACTGATCCATCGTGTGTTGCGTGCGTACAATTGTTATTATTTTATGCATATGCCCGCCCACTATGCTTACGTCTTTATAGGGGTTAATGTGGCACAAGCAGCAGCGATTGATAACGAGATAATATTGTTGGTGATATCAATTTTTCCGAGTGGTTAAGCTGATGTAAAGAGAAAGGGTTATTAATGCTGTGAACATCTGCAGAATAGACATCCTTACATGAATAACTGAATTAATTGAAAAATGGAGAGGATTTGTATTCTGTCCCACTCTATGAGCAGAGTGTCCATCAGAAGCTTATTTACTCCTTTCGAAAGAAGTCGACGTATCATTGCTGCCTTTTAATAGCTGGGGATGAGGTGCGCAAAACCAACAAAATAGGAAGTTGAGAAGGTAAGAAAAATTTACCACCGTAATTTATGAAGTTTTTGAGGAATATTAGTGCTGATTTACACATTCGTTTACAGGAGATTTACTAAGTCAACCATTTATATCAATATTTACGTAATATTCTTCCTGTAAGAATTAGCGTAAACATTCGAATTCGTGAGAGAAAATATTCAAACGAAATGTTCATCTCCCAAAAACATACATACTTTTGTACCATTAAAAATAAAGGTAAATCTTAATAGACCGTAGTATTTCCAATTTAAAAATTGAGCGTTTATTCACTTGCGTTATTTGTTTGTTCGAAAATGTAACATTGTGATATTCGTATTCCTAATCGATGCTCTTTTTCCTTATCATAAACTTTTCTCTTCTCTTTCACGTTGTCAAAAGCACAAAATGCAAGTTTCTTTTCATGTCAAGGAATTAATTGTCTTCTGCTTTGTTTCATTTCCATTATTCTTTAAAAAAACTGTTCATAAATCGCTTAAAAATTTGCATAAAAGGTGATACGATCTCTAATCATAAGCAAACGAAATTTAAATGCATAAATTCACCTTTGGATTAAAATATAAAATTGCTAATTGAAGATTTTAAACCAATCTTCTTTTTTTAGATAGCGATGGGAAAGGTGTGAGACATATTGTGGTGATGCAAGTAAGGAATATACAAGGGATCTTACAAACGTAGTCACCATCAGTGGAATGCAGAAAATACTGCTATCGACTATGGATACTCCTCAACGAAAGGTAGCTCATAAATTTTAATCTTCTTTTTACTGGTTAGGTGCATCATAAAATAAAGTCTTAATCTAAAATCTCCGATGAAATGAATGACATTGCCAACCAAAGTAATAACCTGGGAATTCTTTATTTTACTTTATGAATTCAGTTCTTAGCTCTCCCGAAAATTGAACCGCTGAAATCTTTTTCAGGAACCAGTCACTTGAACGGCTTTTCATATGATATACATTCCCTTAGCTACGTTTCTTTAGATACTTGAATTGAAGTAACCAAAAATAAATATCCTATTCTGAATCTAACTTAATTATTCAGCATTCGTATTTAAATTGAATGTCTTCTGATTCGCTTAAAGATTTTCCTTTCTTTACGGAATGTATTACTTCTCTGTTTATTGGACTGCTGCTTCTCTTTTAATATTTCTTATGATAAAACCCTTTTCGCCCTTAACGAATCTTTACCAAGCTTTGTATTCACCAAGATCTTTACCAAAAACTCTCATTCTTTCTTACTACGCCTCTTTCTTCAATTACTCTTGTCCTTTTTCCTTTTTCAGTTAAGCAATCTTTTTGCTATTGTATCAATTATTATCATATTATAATATGCCAAATATTGTACTATAATATTCGAAAGAACTTGCGATTTCAGAAATTCTTCGAAGCTAAGAAATACTATAAATTCTTCCGTATCGAAAGATTACACATTGCATACGTTCTTCGGATTTACAAAACTTTCCCACACTTTAAACCATACTTTTTCTGATCTTGTAAGACCTTCATTAACTTTGCCTACCGAATTGTAAGCGCATCCATTCATCAAAAGTGCAGAAGCGTTCAACTTAATGCTTTTGATTTTGAGAGAAAGTGACGATCTTTTAAGGCTAATCATCCCGGCAACAGTTAGGATTTAAATTCAACAGATGGCAGCACCACTAGGGTAAAATTTACAATAAAACTCAACTTTGAACGGTTCATCCAATTTTCAATCTGCAAAATGTTTTGTACATTAGAAAACCATATAATTTTCGCTATGCAAAGAAAAAAATTTACTTTACATTCTTGACAGTTTTCTGAAAAATAATTTTCTTACAAAAAATGTATAAAAAATTTCGAGGTAGTCATGTTGAAGAACTATTTTTTCTAAACACGCAGCAACTTTTGGATTTCTAGATGAATGTATGGTTTGCTCAGGAGAATGTTTCAAGAGATCAAATCATATTTTGCAACGCCGCCTCGACCGTGGCTGCGGCAGAACAGATGCCAGCGGCGAAGGCAATGTTACGATTCCCTCAGAGACGGCAGCGGATTGAAAAAACTCACATTATCAGTCTTGAGGAATGTGTCGATCCTACAGCATCGGTTTTGATTGCCTTAAATGTCTTTTCCATTTTCGGCCTCTACCTCGTTTTCACTTGCAAAGATTCTGAGAGAAATTTAGTTGGAAGAAAGAACTGCTTCGAGATAGGGAAAACCTCAAAGACTTCTTAGGAGTTAAATTATGCTTCCGAAACCGCGCATTTGTTAACTCCTTCCGAGAAAACGGAATGTGCAATCATTTTCGGTCTTGATCGGATCACTGAATATCATCGCATTTGCTTGTACGCAATAGACCCCTACCATTCAAAGTCTTGATCATTTCTTCTCAAAAGTCTTCTGCTATGTATAAACTCCCTTACGCACGATGCCTACTACAGAGCACCTGCTGTCAGCGGGTTCCCTCAGCCATTCATTTCCCGTAACACTTGCTTTTTTTATTTAATTCACTGTTTTGGGTTTTCCCTTCCTCGCTTATCGTTTCGCAAACCTCTCTTCCACTGCCAATGTAAAAATTTTATATTAAACAACAAAAAACCTCAGTATTTGAAATTTTTTGAGGAAGAACTGATTCTCTCTCGTTCCATAGATCGAAATATTTTCATAAATATCGCATCGTTGCACAGTGCACGCTTTTGGCGGTTTCTTTTATCGTCACTCGGCAGGGAGCGGACTTCGAAGAGTTCGGGAGAGAGCTTGATGCCGCGCGATAGTTTATCGCGTTGTAACTGATAACCGAGTTTCCTTATTGGAGTCTTCCCACGGAAGCCTTTGTTAGTCGTATGTGAATTGTTCCGACGCCTTAGAGCATGCTAGATGAGAGATGCGGCTAGGTAAGCGATCTTAAAGCCGAATTTCATAACTTAGAAATATTATCTTAGCTATAGATTCCGTCACTATGAATTTCTTTGATGTCAAACACTTATTTCATCCGTATCTAAAATGTGCTCTGCAAGCAACTTTCTGACGTTTCGCTGAGAGGGTTTTAACCCCTCCGTTGTGTTGTGTTGGTGCTTAACTAGAAAGATGCTGAAGGTCGATATTCTTTACAATTCGCTATTCTCTAATTACCATGATTCTCCCTATTCTTATTCCCACTCATTTATTGCGCTCTATCAGTTGCCAATATCTTTGACGACATTGAAAAAATAGCCGCAGCTCATCTCGAACTCCATGTTATTTATTTTCTCAACTTTCTCAACTTCTCTGTCTCGCAATACTAACTCCATCTATTCTCCCCATTTACTTTTCCACTTCGCTTCCTGCGGCTTGCCGGAAGGAAGCTGTGACGGTTGAGTAAGCACGAGCTACACATTATGAAATGATGGAATGGAAGAAGTTATAATAGGGAACGAAAGATAGGGATCAATAACTAATGGAAAGCGGTTCGTATTATCGGAACAAACATTTGGATATTATATTGAATGACTGTTCCAAAGAATGCAACAGTCGAATAGAAAATTTGAATCGACGGAATAGACAGCAAGCATTTTGGAAAATTTCCAATATTCCAAGAGGAAAATGTAGGATTCCGCAAAAACAATCTAGCTAGCAAGCAAGCAAGCGGTATCAGTCATCAATAAATTTATATTATTAGGGCTCGTTAATATAAATAAATATAACAAGATATAGTTATATATAGATATATCAAAATATTAACGATATTTTATGTGGAAATAACTGTGTTTTTCCTCAGTTCAGTATGTCTTTCCACGGAGTCCGCCCAGCAATGATAGATTATATAAGATGTATTAAATGTGGAATCACGCAATGATGTAATATAGAGCGATAAAAGCTTATTATAGTGGGATTTTTTCTAATATTCTCATGCATTTCCTCTATAGTCTCTTATCATTCAGTTTGCGCGCAAGCAGGCAAAATTAATGTCCTCGAAGAAACTCAAGAGAAGCATTTAAACTAATTTAATTCTAGATATTTCATGTTTTGATCTTGTAGTTTATGCCTCAGTTACATTCGTGACCTCCTTTTAGGTTTTTTCCTTGTCCTTTTCCATATGCACATCAATTCATTTTTTAAAACATTCTTTGAAATGATTAATTTCCAAGTTAATCTTAGTCTTGGCTAAACATCAGAGAAACATCCTTGTTTTTCTGTAATTGTATGTTCTAAAGTCAAACCAAGTTACACTGGAATTTCATTCGACAACAGGAAACTAAGGCCACCAGAATGGTGCAAGCAACCGCTTTTCGGGAAACTATAGGAAATGTCGAAATGGTTCAAAGCTATGGAGCCGTGAATGTTGCTCAAAGACACATGTGCAATCAGAATCAGAGCATACCTCGCGTCCTCTCCGACAAGTGTGATTACTTCGGGATTCTCCCCTTACCAGAAGTCACATATCTCCTCTTCGTTACATCCACATGTGAAACCACGAAAACGCCTTTTTATGTAGTGCTGGATGTATGTTGTTAATTTGATAGTAAAAATTTGCGTACTTATTAAAACGAGTGGAGTAGCTGAAAACTCATGGATAATATTTTCTCTCCATATTTTTATTTGAATAAAAAATAAAATTGAGAAAAATTTATAAATGTTTTACGTTGAACAAGTAACCCAAGAAGTGGCTCCAGGCTCTTACATACCATAATCTTGCGAACATTTATTCAGTTATCCCAACATCGTCTCTCTTCTACGAATTCTGCATTTATTTTTAGCGCGGAGGTGAGCGAAGATGGGAGCACATGATGTTTCTACTCTGATATAAAGAAAATGAATTTCAATGAAAATGAATGAATGAGTTCCTTCCATAGCCATTCGGATAAATTAAAAGTTTTAGATAATGGTCAAAATTTTAAATTGCTAAACAAGATTTTAAAAGTATGGAAGTTGTCAGACTAGCTTAACTTGTTGATTCCGCAATGGTGAAATAAATTCAAAGGTTTGCATCGAGAGCGTAACTTTCACGAGATAACTGAGATCCTATTCCATCGAAGTTCTCGAATAAAGTACTGCTTTACCACTAACATACATTGGTTGAAATAATTATGATGAGGTTAGTGTTCGTAGATCTCAGTTAAAATTTTATTATTATCTGCAAAATTTTTAAACGCACAAATCCACAGTTGGTGGGGGCCTACGTGCGAAATGAACATCGCTGTCGAAGCACTTTTAACAATACTAATACTACCAAAAATCGTTCAAAATTATTTTATCTATGAATGACTTTAAAAAATTCTTCCAATTAAAATCAACGTTTTCTTCATTTTCATATATTTCAGTTGCAGATACATACCATACTATACTATCTATATACTATATATACTATATAGTATATATACTATAGTGATAAGAGTTATACCCTCAGCCCCTTAACTTAATGGCGCCGATATAGCACGCACTTAATATCCATGGTTTAAAATGTGGAACGACTCCACTTGGCGAGATAACAATCGATGTTTCCTTGCCTTTCGCCTTTCTATTTCGGTAATTCTTTCACCTTTTCCGTATCAAACTCTTTCCTTACGTATGCTTGCACACGATTTCTTCATGATCAGCATGGCTTCCTTCATTAGTATATCGAAAAAACTCTGAATGACGCAGAAGACGTTATAGAAGATATCGATAAGGTAGAAAACGAAATGACGAAGGAACAATATATGATGCTGAAAAATATAGAGACGGAATGGTGAGAGGTGCGGTGGGAAAAAGGTAGAGGACGGTATCTTTAAAAGTTGTTTCTTCTATTTTGTGATATGGCTTTCCATGAGATATCCCCTGGACGTATCAGTTTAATAGAGGTTAGTGTGTTCAGTAAAATTTTAGAAATCTCTGAAAAATTGTTCTTTGGTAATATTATTTATAGCTGTCTAAATGAAAGGGATTGGACGACCTTTACCTTTTTTTACCGAAAATCCATGTAAATTAACGTGGTTAGTATTGGGAATGGTATATCAACATAAGATAACTCAGCAAATCTATTATCCTATAGAATATATATTAACGTAGTGCAGAATTAAGATACTCATACTGTTTAAGAGCGTTACTTGAAAAACTAGTAATTAGGAATGACATTTCTTGAAACGAAAAGGAATAGAAAAGCAATTGCGTTACCTTGTGACGACTCCGTAGTTTCCTTGGCTTGGAATCAGTTGATTTAGGATGATTGGACAACAGTGGAGAGGAGTTGTGATCACCAGGGATCATGATGATGGATGGAAAAGGGAATTATGATATGGGAGACCAGAGTGATAGACAACATTTGGTTCTCTCTTCCATTCACCTGTGTCGTAGTGACGCTTCGACGGGGAACGAAATGATTAATACGGGTGGCTTCAACTTATAGGTATTTATTAGACAGATTACACGATAACTTACATTAGCGAAGTTAGAGGAAGGCGGATTGTCGACCCAGAGCGAACTCAGGTCTGGCAAGGGTGTCGACTCTTGGTTACCCAAAGTCCGGCGAGGAAATGAAGCTAGGGATGCCTCGCTTGCCAAAATATACCCCTTATATACTAGAAGTCGGACGCCCCCGATGGACGCTACCCCACCCTCTCCAGGCGCACCTTTGCTCGGTAATTGCAAAGGGGGCATTGTGGGTGTACCATATTCTCTATTGGAAGAATTGGATACAGCGGTGCAATCAGTTCAACAGCTGCAGCCTAATCAAGAATAAGGAAAAATAAAGGGAACAAGAGAAGTGTGCTGTAGCTAAGGTATAACTTAAGAATTAAAATAAGGGAAAATGATGAAATAAGGGATACGGGTAGCGAATGCAGTCATTCCTGCGGCCGCGTTATAACTTAGGCGCCGGTGACACTTTTCCGAAGGGTCTCCACAGCTATACGGCGCAGGGAGGTTTTTACAAAGAGGGGACCAGATTCTATAGGTGCATTTGGGGAGTGCAGCCGACTTCTGAGAGTTTTAGGTGGGCTGGAGGGGGGCAGGTGACGCCCAGGGGTCAGTGTGTCCGAGAGCCAACGGTGCATCGGGGATGTCCGACAATTACCACAACGACAATATCGACAGTTACCACATCTCCCCCGGTGAAAAACAAAACGGGGGCTTTCAAGGAGTGGTCAATTACAAATGTGTTGACATATAAGAATTTAGAGGTTACTGAGTCCGAACATGTGTGGGTGCTATTCCAAAGAGAAAAAAAAAAGAAACAAAAAACATACACAATCAAAAAAAAGTCTCCTGATCACATTTCACATGTCTCCGGAAGGTTCGGGAACAGCGGCTGATTGGCACAATGCGCAGTACTAGCGTTATATATGTTTATGGGTCCACAGTTCGTTTGCGGGGAAAGCACAACTGCATCCCGACTCCCACACGACCTTGATTTTCGCTTGAAACACTGGTAAGCGATCAGAACACTGATGATAACTGCCAGCACTACTGCGACCGATATTCCGGAGTCGTGGATCATCCTCACACTTCTCTCCAAAGGAGAGAGAATTCTTAGATTCCGTGACACTTCGGCGATGGGCATGGTCGGAACTTTGTGTGTATTCAATCTTTCGAGCGACGTTAATGTCTCCTCCAGATCCTGGACCACACTCACGAGTCTAGGATCGGAGTTTTTTAGCGTGATTACCGGCAGTGGCGCCACGTTGACATTTACCTCGATGGAAAGACTGCTTCCGAAGCTGACGGACGTCGTCTCCAGATAAACGTACTCCTCGCTGCCGGAGCACCCGGAGGGCACCATAAGGCTTCCGCGACCCTTTATTGATAACCGTGAAATTTTCTGAGGACAAGCAATAACCAAGGTTTTGTTGGGGTGTGCACTGAAATACCACAGCCCCAGCTTTGGTCCATTCACATACAAAGCGTAGTTTGCTGACGTTACGCGGACCTCACAGTTTTTGCCGATTAGGTCGGTCTCTTTCAAAAATACCGCAACGCTACACGAACTGGACAGATTGGTCTGGACGGGGATGGTAGGCGGACAAACCTCTTTATTGCTCTTCTTGCAGGCCTTTGAATACCTTTCGGGCAGGAGAGCGAACAAGTCTCGGAAGAGCGATTCCGCTCTTCCGAGACCGCCAAATAAGGTGTATCTGGTTCGATAAGGACGGAGTGCGCCCCATCCGAATGTGGCGAGGGAAATGCGTGCGCCCTGAAGATACTGAAGCGTCTCCCTCAATGGTACAGAGGAAGAGAAATAAGCAGTGCTATCCAATACGGCCGACGCGTCACTCTCACTGTAGCCGTGTTGTACACTGCTAATATTGATGTCCCGTCGTAGGCTACAAACTCGATGTTTGGTGCTAGCTTAGGGCGAGCCTTTTGGATTATGTCCGCGAGTTGGGTTGGTGATAGGATGGATGGGGTTAGTTTGCCCAGTTCGGAGAGCATCACGATATTGCGAACGCGAGAGATACCCTCTACTAAATCTGCAATATGGCGTGAGAGGGATGAATAAGTTGTATGGAGTATGGGGAATCTTTTCTCCGTCAACTGTGATGCAGTCAGGGAGTTGTGAAGCGCTTCTTCGGCATCGGCGCTATGCCGTTGAAGGGAGAAAAGAGCCTTGCTCGTCATTGAAATCATCTTATCGTGCTGCTCAAGGGTGTCAGTTACATTAGCTAAAAATATAAGTCTGGAGTTCAGAGATTCCTCCGCACCTTCCGCGATCCGTGCAATCTCTTCGTGGATCTCACTAATTTGATCGGCCGTCGCAGTACCTGTTAAAAAGTGCAGACCATGCCCAATCGCGTCAATAAGGTCTCTAGGAGGTCTAAAACTATAGGTACCTAATTAAGTCTTTGTAGTGCCCAGCCCGGGAGACGAGCGGCAGCCTTACATTTTTTCATTTTTTATTACTTCCCATTAGTTTTTCCTTCCCTCGGAAGTTCTTCCGATCCATCCCCATCCCCCCATAGCAACGAGAGAGAGACGCGGATGCGGAAGACGGAACAACCGGCAGATGAGTCAAGCGAACTTTGCGCTTATCCCCATCCCTGGCTCCAACCGAAAATAGCTCCTTCTGAGCCTATCTTTCGGAACACGCCATTTCTATGCATTGCTCAGCTTAAACGTCCTTTTGAAGTCCTCGCGTCCCCCGGTAATTTTCCCTTGTTTTTCCCAAGTGCCTCTGCACTGATGAGCAATTGCAAACATTTCCTAGGTTCTGCTGCTCTTCCAGCAGCAAAACATGTGTCACAATTCCCCATTCCTAGGCTGACGTTAACCTTGCATCAGCCAGAACCATGACCCCTTTTGCGCACGACCTGGTCCACGTAGAGTTCCCTTTCCACTGGATTCACCCCCAAAAAGGACCAGGATATATAGGCCTTCGAGCCGACGGATCGGGGCTTTTTTGATACTGTTCACCGAATAGTGCGTGAGACGAACCATCCTCCGGAGAACCAGGAGCGACGCCGCCGATTAGCACAGCCAAAGCCGAAGCAGCCAGGACCCCGAGGAACCGTCGCTAGACTCGCAGCCCGCTGGACCCATTTTCTCGCTCTCTCTCTCTCTCTCGCCGCTACATCCCGTCTTCCGATCCCTCACCTAGCGCCGCTCGCGGGAATTAGCCGGGCTTCGTGCCTTTGATTACTTGTTTCGCGACATTCCCGACATCCAAGGGTAAGAACCCATTAATTTTAGTGGTTGTCATCCCACCTAAAGGGGCGGCACTAGATCTTCATTACTATAGGCAGATAGCAAATCATACGTCATCATCGCGCCGTGCTGTAGATTGGCTGAATATTCCTGCGACAGGTTCCGTAACTCTAAATAGCTGCCCGAGCTGTTACGTCCAAAGCTGTCACATAGGGCATTGAAAGTCTTATATTGCTGGTAAACCTCCCGCAGAGCGTCACATAACTGGTTAAGTTGGAGGTCTACATGCACAATCCATTTACCACCCGCGAACACCAGATCCCCATGGGGAACCAATAATATCCCGTTGGAGACGGGGAATAGAAACTGAAAAAGGAGGAAGATGCTTCTACTGCCGCACTCACCCATCCTGCAAGAGAGAAGCTCCATTACCGCTCTGCTCAGTGGGACACTCCTGGCATGGCTCGGTGGACACGGGATAGTAGGGGGGGTTCATTAGCGTAACGACCACATGGGGAAATAGTAGGGGTTCACCAGAGAAAGCGCCAAACTTCTCCTGGCTGCCGCTTTCCGGGCTGCGTTGTAGTTCCTTCGCCTTGCGTTTCGGATTCTCCTGGACGGCAGGATCATCTTAGATGTTTCCCCGTAGCAGAGCTACGGGGAAACAAAACGGCTCCGGAACTTTAGGCGCACTGTAGGTTGGCTGATCCTTCCGCGGCCGCGAAGGTGTGATGTCCCGTCTTGGTGACATGGACTGCTCCAGGCCCAAGACGGGTGATGAGAGCGAGAGGAAAATGTCACCCTCGCGGGATAATCCCCAAGTCTCCTTCCCCTGTCTTGTGGGCGGTGACGATTCCCACCCAGTCTCCCACGACGAACTCCCACCTTGCTTCTACACGAAGAGGGCGAAATTAAGCTGCTCATCCCAGTCTGTGTGGTCCTGGTTCACATAATGCGGTATAACGGCCGTAAATGACTGATGGGCCCTTTCTAACCGTCCATTCGACGCCGGATTATAAGGGGAAGTGATGATAGATTTGATTCTTAAAATTCTGCAAATGCTTAGCATTAGTTCCGATGTAAAATTACATCCTCTATCGGTAAGTAGGTACCTCGGTGCACCGTGACGACAGATTATGTTTTCTTTGAAGCATCTAGCGACTGTTTCGGCTGTTTGAACCGGAATTGCAAAAGCTTCTGGGTACCTTGTAAAATAATCCTAGCAGGATAAAATGTACCTGTTCCCCTTCGATGTACGCGGTAACGGACTGTCGTAGCGGCGCCGCCATAACCACGGCTTGCGTGCGCCGCGACATTGAGAGTATCGGGCTGGAATGATCGCGGTAGGCCGAGATTCAATTTCAAAACTTCTTTATTCCATCAAGGGTGCCTTTTACACACGAATATCCCCAAATCCATGACACAAGTGAGACTATACTCGCGTCTGGTTCTCTAACCTGGCCGGCTAACGGTACGGCACGGGGTCGTGTCCGGTGGGAGTCCACCGGTCGATCCCAAGGGATAGGGAGTCTCGGGGCCTCTTCCAGCAGCTTCGCTCGCCGGTTGGCCCCTTTGGAGTCCGAGTACGGCAGTGCGATCACTCACACACCGATCGGTCCCTCGCTGGAAGTCCAGTGGACGGTCACTCGAAGATGTCGTGATTCCACTGGTCCTCGAACTGTCCTTTGCCCCAAATCGAACCCCTTATATACTCGGGGTTGACCGCTCCTGACCCTATGGGTCACCAGATGTGGCGAGGGTGCGACGCGGAACTAGAGCGTCTTCTGAGAATTGGAAGCGTCTTCTGAGAAATGCTCCTGCCCAAAGCTTCTAGGAGCTTTCGAAGACGCTTCCTTATGCTCAGGAATAACGAACCCTTACCACATCACCCCGGCGGCAAAAGAACAATGATGCAATTCTGGCCTGGCTAGGTAACCCACATTATATACAATATAACTAACAGTAGAAGAAAAAAAATAATAATAAACAGTGATGCCCTTCGGCACATCATATCGTCACCGAGGTCGATTGTCTTACTGGCACTTACCTCTACCCGACAAGCTTCTCCCTGCAAATTCTTTAATGGAGGATGTTAGTGGAACAATTTGGAGAAAGGTTTGGAGAGCACGGTCAAGCCACAGAACTGAAGATCACTGCTGGACCCTGGGGGACACTAGGCATCCACCCGTGATTTTTCTTCTTTCCTCCGGGAGCCGTTGCCGTAATTAGTCGTTTCCGAGCCTGATATATGTATTCCCATTCCCCTAGCCGTCTACTGGCGGAGAAAGCTAATTATCCTTCCTTGGAGGGGTAAGTAATGAGGCTTGTTGCGATCCAGTCTCCAGACCGTCTTCGCGACCGTGTAAATCTCGACTCCTCGGAGTTGGGTGATCATTGTACCCCTAGAGAAGGTGATTCGTGATTATTGCCCTCCCACGGCGATAATCACAACCGAGCAGTGAGCGACTAGTCCGTCGACGCGAACATACCCTCCAAACGTCCTTTATTCCCTTAGGACCGCGAAATGAATAAACAAAATGTAGGAGAGGCTTGTCGGATGTTAGCGCCAGGAAGGATTTGCACTGCCTTAATTTTACAATTTAAAAAAACCTTAAAAATCTAAAATAATAAAAACACAAAATATCACAAAACAGAAAAAACTTTAAAATCTAAGTTTAAATTCAGGGAAACAATAAAAACACCAACCATGAGTCTAACTCTACCTTGGTCCTAACTTAACACACACACACAAAACAGAAATATACAGAAACACGACAGTAGTTACATCCACACCGTAGAAAAGAACATTCACCGAGTTCCGAACGTCTGTCATACACATACTGTACAAAATGTTACACCTTAAGAAGCATACGAAGGAATTCTTTTTGAGTCTTTGCCCGGGCGCGCTTTTCCTTCCTCCGGAGACGAAACACCTGTCTCCCCTTCTTATTGTGCCGTATCCGCCCCTGGCTCAGGCGACGGCGGTTGGCAGGCGAGCCTTCAGGGCGTGCAGTCTCCTGGCACCCTTGCAGGCGGGCCTTCCGTGCAGGGCAGGTCGTCCACTGGCTCCTGTGCAGGTACGCCTTTCGGGCAGGGTGGGCAGTCCACTGGCGCCTGTGCCGGAACCTTGCCCTGCTTTGGAAGACTGGATCCTCCTGGGGATGGCTGGATCCGGGACACCCGTCCTTCATCTTCTGTGGTACAGGGCTGCGGGAGAAGGCCTGCATTCCCTCGTTCCTCCCGGAATAGGGACACGTCTTTCCGGTGAAATCGGGCTGCTGAAGGTTCCAAGGGCGGAAAGAGGCCCTCTTGTGGGAATGCGAGTCCCACTGTCGCTCCATTTCCCCGTTGTCCTGGACGGATCCTGCTTTAGGATTAGGATCACGTCCCGGTGTATCTGGGATTGCCCCCACTGGTGATCCAAGGATTTCAGACTCGGGACAGCTATTTTGCTCGTTCGAAATCCGCCGTTTTTCCCATACCGGTTCTAGGTCGGTTGTCGCTTCCAGTATGGATATTACGGGACCTTCTTTCCGGGAGAGTGCATCCGCGTGAGCTATTTCCGTTCCCGGGCGGTATTTAATATCAAAAGAGTATTCGGCTAGCTCCATACTCCACCGCGCGAATTTAGGTTTGGGTTCCTTAAGGGTTAGAAGCCAACGAAGAGGCTTGTGATCCGCGTAAAGGCTAAAATGACGTCCCAACAGGTAGATCCGAAATTTTCTCACCATGCTTACCACAGCCAAACACTCGAGTTCAGTTGCGGAGTAACGCGTCTCTGCTTTGTGTAACTGCCTACTAGCATAATACACCGAATGGTCGTCACCATCGAAATCTTGTGATAGGATGCCCGCGATGGCGCTAGAGGAGGCATCAGTGGTTAGTACAAAGGGTTTTGTAAAATCGGGAAATCGTAAGACAGGAGAAGACACAAGGCGGTTTTTTAAGAGTTCAAACGCCTTTTCTTGTTCTTCGCCTCAGATATAATCCTCATTTTTGCGAATTAACTTCGTTAATGGGCTAGTAATTTCGGCAAAGTTTTCGATGGATCTTCGGTAATAGCCTACAAGACCTAGGAACGATTGCAATTGCGGAATGGTTCGTGGCGGTGGGTATTTATTTACTGCTTCGATTTTTCGCTCGTCAGGCTGAAGGCCTTTGGCCGATATTACATGGCCTAAGAATTTAACATTACTTCTAAATAGCCTACATTTCTGAGGCTTCAGCTTGAGATTTGCCCCTCTAAGTCTCTCGAATATTAATCTCAGACCCGCAATATGAGCTTCGGCAGAGCTATCGTATCGCAATATATCGTCTAAATAAAAGAGACATCCCTGATAGATTAGTCATGAAAGTACCTTAGTCATCAATCTCATAAAGGTTGTTGGTGCGTTTGCGAGACCGAAACTCATCCTATTGCATTCATAATGCCCGTCGGCAGTGCTGAAGGCAGTATATTCCTTACTATTGTCGTCCATCTCCACCTACCAATAGCCACTACACAAATCCATTGTAGAGAAGAAAGACGCTCCTCCCATTTGATCGAAGACTTCGCTCATATTTGGAATAGGGAAAACCTCTTTTTTGGTAACATTATTTAAAGCCCGGTAATCGATGCAAGGTCGATACTGTACTTGCCCGTACTCTGTAGCTTTTTTCCTCACTAAGATAATGGTTGCGGACCAAGGGCTGGTGGAAGGGGAAATAACCCCTTGATCAAGCATCTCTTGGATCGCCTTATTTAATGCGGATCTCTGGGAATAGGGGACGCGGTAAGGTTGCTTCTTAGTTGGTTTAGAGTCGCCGACGTCAATCGTATGTTTGACGAGATTCGTGCAGCCTAACTGATTTGTCAATGTCCCCATTGACCTTCAACGGGACAGATACTACCTTATGATTAGGACCATGTCCTGGTGTATCAGGGACTGCCCTTATTGGTGATCCAAAGATTTCAACCTCGTCCGAGTACACCTTCTAAGGAGAGGTTGACGGCCTGACGTTGCGCCAGTCAATGGACTTTCCGAGCGTCTGCGGCAGTTCCCTCGCTCCATCCTCCCAAGGGAATCTAGGCGGGGTCTCGGGACTTCCCTCCTCCTCCGGTGACCACAAAGTGCCCCCAAATATGGCTCTCAACCTCCTCTACTGGTCAGGGATCTGAGTCCTGGCTATGCTGCAATGACATATGAGGTGAAACATATGAGGTTTTCCTCCCTGGTAACGGCCGTAGATTATACGGGTATTTTGGTCCAGAAGGAGGTTCCGGTCGCGCAGGGACAGAGTGCGAGCCCGATTGAGACGCCTGCGATACGGACACTGTATCAGTAAGTGCCGTCGTTTTTTCAAGGAGTACTCATACCGTTGGGTTGCTTGGGAAGGGGAATTCAGGATCCAGTGGCAAGGGAGCAAGATTACGGTGATGAGCCGTGAGTATGCGGCCGTCACTGAGATGCTATATATCATAAGTAACCGGACTCCTTACTTTAATTCTTTCGTACGGACCAATCCTTTTCGGAACCAATTTCTTGGCTTGCCTAGTTGTGGGGTGTGCTTGCCCTAGTTGATTCCCAAATAAAACTTCACCACTTCCACTCCCAAGAATTCCTGAATGGCCCTTTTGTATTCTCTGGAGAGAACTTTGTGATTTCCTGTCACGCGATGAGGGAAAAAAAGGCATTGGAAACGGGTTGCAATGAGGAGTTATGTAAGTTTGAAAATTTTATTTGGTCATTTCATGTCTGTCATTTATGCAGCTCCACGAAATAAATATTACAATGATGAGATTTTCTTACCGATTTCTTTCATTGCATTAATTTGGCTATATTCTTTTCGTAAGAGATATTCGGTATTCTTTTAAGCATTCATTTATTATCTTTTATATGATTCTGTTTTTTTCTGCATATATTTATTGTCTAAAGAATATAATATACAACTTTCAACTATGTATGAAGTGTGATTTCTATGGATAAAGATTTGTTTGGCAGAAAATTTCAAAGCCTTCGTAGGATGAAATGTTTCCATTTAAATTTAATTTCATAAAATAGTCTGATTAAGAATATATACATGTACCTGTAATTATTAAGTCAAATACAAGGCGAAGAATAAACGTCGAAGTAAGATGTAAAATTTTATCTCAGTACGTAACACTTTATGGTGAATTGAACTGTATATTCTACGGTCTAAACTCGTTCGTAAGAGAAACGTGCAATATCACGGAAGGAACTCTGACGCACATGTTTGCTTGTAAACAAAACAACCGCATTCGATCGAATGGCAACAATGAATCGAGACCATAGAGTTATCTAGGTCAATCTACATTGGAGCGATACAAACAGAAGCTATCTCATATCAAAGAAAATTCAAACGTGGAATCCAATTGGCTTCGTGAGTTCACGTAAATACGGAAATTTTGACGAATGGCATAATATAGTCCATAAGGTCATATTCATGAGGAAATGATAAATAAATAAACACATAGTGAACTTCCGGAAGATCCGGAACCTTGTACTTAAAAAGCATGTAATACATGAGTTGGTATTCCTCTAACAAGAGAAAGAATACCCTTTTGTTTCGGTTTTAAATATTTTAAACGATTTACAGTAATGTTTGGTGCTATAAGATAAGCTTTTTTAGTGGAAAAAAATAATAATTCCGAATTCTCAGAGTTAACCAGTATTTTTTCAGGATATTGGAACGAAATTAGGTTCGTTGGTTCACAAATACTTTATTAGGTTTCTCCGAGAAAATAGGACAGCCGTCGGTTAGATACGGAATCAAATAATCTACTGTAAATATATGTAACATTCCTATCTAAAAAAATCGTCCCTTTCATTGCCTTTCAATTCTAAGCGTAGGTGACTGCTACATTTATCACTTCTAAACATGAAATTCCAATATTTGTACCGTGGATACAGATAATAAAAGAGTAGGGGAGATTAAATCCGCATGACATTGAAATGAAAGTATAAATCAAACATGAGCTTAGGGAAAAGTAATATTTTTGGCTCAACTTAATTAATTTATTACTAATAAGTAATACATTCATTATATCAGAAATAAGTTCGGATGCAGGTGATCCATGTTACTTTTGATGCGCTGCTTATTATTACTTAGCAACTTTCCTTAAAGAAAAACCATTCGACTCTACAGTTGAATGATAATAATAAAACGTCGTCGAAAGTAAAATTACTTGAGTGACTATTGATTTATTGCCTATTAGTGGAATTCCTAATATCCATGATCAAAGCTTCTCACTCTTATCCTAATTGAAGGTGAGAGTAGCGGTGGCTAATTTCTTCTTCCTACATTTCTGGAAGAGTCACAATCAGCCGTTGTGTTGTTTGGAGTAATCGCCATTAAAAGTCCCGAGATTTGAAACGAATAAATTTTCCTTTTCTTGAATTTCTGCCCACTTACGTTTTCCGCCCACACGTACATTAATTCTTCTTCAACATGATTATGAATGGATACATTTTATTGCTTAGCATTGTGCCCAATACAGCCCGATGTTGCGATAATATTTTATTTTTCCTGATCTTCGTGTATGTGATCATTTTGGAATACCAAGGACATGAACAAACTGAGTTTTACGAAGAGCTCCGTATGCTGCTTTGTCCAATAATGGAACTTTTTTCTGGTGACATTTGCCCATTTGCGCACGTTCACCCATATTTTAATGTTCAGTAACGCCGCGAACTCGTGAAATGTCTTTCCATAGATTGTAACAACTACAGTGTAGTGGTTACAGCCTTTTAACTAGTTATTCTTTTAATTTTAAACTCCATTAAGGGATGAAATCGGACGCGTTTTTCGTTTCATTAATTTTATACTTCATTACTGTTTAGCTGTCTCTTCATGTAAATCCCCTTTGCGGTAAATAATTTCAAAACAAATTGGAGACTTGATGGATAAAATGGCTATCGAAAATAGATATTACTACGGCTTTTGAGCGATTCAGACTAAAATACTCCTCTGTAATTTCTAAAAGTAAATTTATTTTGTGCTAGAATATCTATGTTCCTTTTTATGTAATCCAAAAATCGTTTTATTTTGCATTAGTCATAGAAGAGAATTGTTGATTATTTCTAACCTCTTTCTAATTATTTTTAAAGATTTCGCATTTCAAGAACTGAGATGTATTTACATCGTGAACATTTAGCTACAAACAAAGATAGGAAGATATCTCTCGGGTTTTCTTCTTTCCAGGTAATTTGCATAATGTAGCCGGCATTAGGATCCAGCCGCTGTTTTGTGTTCAACCTTAAGTAGAGATCGTCATCTGTTGGCTTGTTTCCACCTCCCTCGCGCATTGCGCTCTCAGCATCCATTTCCATCAGCCCTAGACCCTTGCCGCAACAGAAGTGGCACCCTTGCAATGAACATCGGAAGGAAAACCACGAGATATTTTGGCTGGAGGTGAATGTTTGCGGCAGCTGAAGAGTGGTACGAACTTCAGAGTTAGGCCTTTCACTTCATACTCATTCGGAGTAATTATACTTTCTCTCGCTTCAACTCAACTCATTTTTTGATTCGTCGCTTCACTGTTGCACTTTTTCTTTACTCACGGGTTACCGACGGTTTGAGAACGAAAATCGCCGATGAAGAATAGTATTTGAGGAAGGTGGAAGAATGCTTTCGTTGGTATTCGTAAATATTACTGCATTGCCAACTCGTGTATTTTACATATGTCCTAGCGATGCCGCGTTAAGGGAGTGCCGCGCGAGGATAACCAAATGTAGGCCGAGATACCGAGAAAACTATAACCCAAGGAAATCTCACCAGAGGTTCTGCCCGATCTAACCCACAAGCGCGTGAATTGAGACGTAAGCCCGACACGGTCGCGAGTCACAATATTTAGAATGTATATAGTACATCACCACAATGTTTTGTGGCTTCAGAGTGGTCAAGAAAACTGAAATAAACTCATATACAATCACCTTGTCAAATTTTTACCTCTTATGATTAAATGCCAAGGTCCCTTTCGATTATTTGAAATTCAGTCAACACAAAGGGGTAAACCCTTCAACGCTCAAAAGACTTTCCATTTAAAAAGAGTTACAAAATTTGGCATGGTGCATAATGTATAATTCACATAACTGAATGTGATTTTTTTCTATTTTTTTATCCCTAAATGTTATTTTTTAGCATAACTATTTAAAAATTGCCAGTTTTTGCAACTATAATACGTTCCTTATACTTTTATCTAGTGCCATCATGTTTCACTGAATGATTTGTTACTATGTGAGACAATAAAATGCATTTACACGATTTTTGCTTTCTTCGTCCTTTGCTGTAAATCTAACATTGAACTTAATTAAGGCGGATTCGCGTGTTGCTCTCACTCAAGGGCAATCATTCCTTCATCATACATTTTGGTACATGGATAAACCTTGTCGCTCTGATTCTTTCCAATTGAAAAATAAACTAATTATTTTGGATAACTTTTCTTTTTGTGAGAGTGAAAAAACTTATCTCTTGCATTTACAAAATCTTTTACAATAAAAATAATTGAATTTTCACTCCAATAAAAAATATCTTCCTGCACATTATTTGTGAAATGCACTGAAACTGTCCTTAAACAGAGCCACATTGCATGCTTTACATATTACATTGCAATCCTTAAATATTAAATTGCATACTTTACATATTATATATTGCTCCTATTCTCTTTTTTTAGTGCTACAACTTGCACATCTCCGATATGTTTAAATTTTTTCCGGCATGTGCAAACCAACATTCATTAATCGAATTGTGTTTTTCACTGTTGTAGCACCAGTAAAGCTTCTTCTCTTTTTCACATAACCTTTCTAGAAGTAGTAAAGGGACCGGTAATCGAAACAGAAAATTCTTAACCTATTTTTTTTATTCCACAAATGATTCTTTGGCATTTTTAACACATAACGTCGTGGCGACGAGATGGGGGAAAAATAATAATCGGCATTGCGATTTCAGTTTTAGACTGCTTTTATTTTACTGAGTTGGTCAGACATACGATACAGTTGTCCGGTAGCGCTGGTCGATAGGACAGAGGTGCAGTGGAGGTTCCTCTTGGGTGCGGCTTAAGGCGGTGCACTATGGAGTCGGAGGCGAGAGGCTGCTGGACTCAAACGGGGAGAGGAGTGTCCTCCGAAGTCCTACGTGGACCTTACGAGAGGACTCGGGATTGGCCTTCCGCAGTCCGCGATGACTTTACGAGGCGGCCAGGGGGTAGGGGGCTATTGCCTCTCGAGCTCAAAGATGCACTGCCTTTTTCACAGATTTTTGGGGTTGGAAGGGTGGTGGTAAGGGTGGCTTGGACCGCATCTTTGCCCCGCGTGCACTCCACGTGCACCCCATATGGATGGGTCAAACCATCCGCCCTTTCACCCCTCCTGGCCGGACCTTAGTCCTTAACTCACAGGCACGACCACCCTCGCGTTTCCGTCCGCGTGGGTGGGTTGGGTCTTCCCTTCCGGCCGGTCTTCTGCCCTCGTTTTGCCTCAACACTACCAAATTTCTTATAAATGCCATCGAAGGCATTTCTGAAAAACCTCATTCCAACAATGAAAACACCGACGCCTTACCAGAAGCATTACAAGGAGTGAATTTATGGACAGGTTTGCAGAGATAAATTATAATGTTATAGTAACGGCATGTGGGGAATTAATTATCATATAGAATCGGAAGTTTAGGGAAGTATCCGGAATTAATTATCGGGAAATATACGAGAAATTATCGGTAAACATAATACATATTTACCGATTAATAGTAGTAATAATAAAGTAGTTATTGTTACCTACGGAAGAGAGGCAGCATCGAGTAAACTGTACCACAGTGACTCAGGGAAGTCTAAATTTTAAATTAAATTCTACACGCGAGTACAAAATCGTTTCTCTTTTAGCCATCAAATATCCCAAAAAGTATTAGTCGTACCTAATTGCCTTCATTACCAATAACTTCCGCATGACAAATGTCTTGTATGTTAAAGCATATACAATGGATGACTAAACCTGCATCGCCCATAAAATCACTAAGGTTTTTCTTATCACCAATGAAATGTTAAATCCGGTATAAGGAGTCCATAATTCCACGGAAATACTGAGCGTTTACTCTCTAGCTAGTAGAATGGGAGAACTCTAACTAGCAAAGGACCGTTAATCGAAATACAAAATTCTTAACCTGATTTTCGATTCCACAAACGATTTGTTGGAAAGTTTAACACACAAAAACACAGACTCTTCACCAGAAGCATCTGAAGGCGTGAAGTTATGGACTCGTCTGCAGAGAAAAATTATAATGTCATAGCAATGACATATGGGTAAATAATGACCGTTGTGGGATATGGGTGGGAACTGGTTTATTGACAGAAAAGTGGCTGATCACTTACCAGTAGTACTTAGTGGGTATCGTTGCCCGGATAATTGGGGAAAGGCCGATGGCATTCCACCGTGAAGCATCTAGAGACTAGAGATGGCGATGCGCTTTGGAGCGCTGGTCTCCGATAATGCCACTGACTTGACCGGAGAGTCGTCTTCCACAGTCGAAAAGGACCGGACGAGTCGACCAAGGTTAGGCCTTCCGCAGTCCAATGAAGGCATTCCCCAGAAGCAGACTCACATTTCCCAACTTCTAAGAATAAGGATAGAGAATTTAGGTACCATCTACATACTCCATTAAGTTAATGAATATGAGAAAGTATATAATCATAAAATATCGGAAGGCGAACTGAAGAGATGACATAATTTTTACGTATTAATTTGAGAATTTTAGGACTTAAACGTGAAAATTTGGGTATTTACGAAATTTTAACAAGGAAATTATTTCTTCATTCTTGAAACTTTTAGCTAATTTTTAACATACAGAATATCCTACTCAATTTTAGTTTTCCTGCTTTTTTCAGCAAAAATGTTTGATCATTATTATTCTACTATTCGTTTTCTTGATAAACAATCAAGTATTTGTGTTTGTATTCATTTCAGTTTATTCATATTCAAGAATACCATTTACAAAGACGTATAAATTTAACATATCAAGTATGCATAATTTCCGCGATAGACAAAAGATTACACGATCTTGTCAGGGTATCAATAATTTAAGTTTACATTCATGAATTATATAAAAAGGTAGACATTTCATATGCCGAATATCACAGAGATATAATTAAAAAGTTTCCCTCAAATTCACAAATAAAGAAGGAGATAAAGAGAAACAAATTTATACAAGATCATACTTAATATTTAAATAAATTGGGAATTTTCCATATTACAGATATAGACTTTAATAAGTGTTTACATAAGAGTACAAAATATACGATAATTGAACTTCGAAGGAATAAACTAAATTATTTTGTTAGATTTGGTGTAAAGAATACACTTTACATAACTCAAAGACACACTTTTTAAATTTAAACCAATTTCATTTTAAATTTTATACTGATGTATATGTTATATATAAATACTAAATATTTACAATTTTATGCCAAACTAACCGTGACTATAAAACAAGTAGTCCCAATAATAGTAAGAATCGGAATCTAAATCGGTTATCATATCCGAATCGGAGGTATAGAGAAGTGTCGGGAATTATATCGGAATCGGTAAATATTTAATATCGTCTAATTTTAGCTCTAATTTCGCTTATAGTCACCATGAATATATTTATAAAAATGTAAAATATTTAACGTGGCGTCATTATAAATATATACAACTTTCGGGTAGAGAAAAGTAGTTATTGTTACCCACGAAAGAGAGACAGCATCGACTGAATTGTACCACAGTGATTCAGGGAAATATTTGTGTCCAACTCATAGGCAACGCCTCAGACGTAGGTGGGGTGCTCACGCCCTTCGTCGTCCAGAAC
Source organism: Ladona fulva (assembly GCA_000376725.2). NCBI lineage: Eukaryota > Metazoa > Arthropoda > Insecta > Odonata > Libellulidae > Ladona > Ladona fulva. Next base: position 94,319 of record KZ309298.1, on the reverse strand, counting down.
CTCCTCGGCACTTTATTGTTCCTTTTATTGGCAGCGTTCCTTTGCTGTTATTGGAAGGCACTGTTCTCCCTCGCCGTCGGAAGAAATCGGACGGATCTTCGGTTGTCGCTGTCTCTTCCGGCAGACGCTTAAATCACATTAACGCTGTGTTTAATCTACATTTGAAACAATATTCATAACTAAGTTTTATTCTGCTCAAGCTCGTTGCCCGTTGATTCTCAACGGGGAAAATATGAAATGCATGGGTTCGGATTCAATAATGGAATTAGTCATCAGGTTTGTTTGCAACCTCCAAATTTGAGAAATGTTACATTAATNATAAACTCAAGGTGTTCAGGCCGAACATTTTGGAACGCCATCTAAATAAATTAATAAGTTCTTCGTATTTTCCACAGTTTTTATTCTCAATCGACCGGTTTCGACTATACAGTCATCTTCAGGTCAAAATGTATGCCTGTATAAATGTCAACCTGAAGATGACTGTATAGTCGAAACCGGTCGATTGAGAATAAAAACTGTGGAAAATACGAAGAACTTATTAATTTATTTAGATGGCGTTCCAAAATGTTCGGCCTGAACACCTTGAGTTTATCCAAATTGGAATCTTCGTTTAATTTTCTTTCTCTTAGTGCTTGCCTAGACTTAGTTTTGCAAATGAAATAAACCATGCAAACGATAAAAGTGAGCTTTACATGATTTCTCATCGTAACATTCTTAACGTCTGGAGTCGAACCGGAGACAATTAAGCGAATAAAAAATAACCTATTACCCGTCCGAAACATACATTTGACGATCACTAAAGTTAAGAAAACGAATCAATACTAGAACTTACCATCGGCTAACAATGATGCTGAAAGGACGTTCACCAAGAATGACCTTCTTCTGGGGGTGCCTCGAGTCGAATAAGTGGCTAAAAGCACTTGAAACTTCGATGGCTTCGATGCTACCCCAAGTGGAACCGTTATAAGCAGCCGAAGACCCAACTAGTGAATAACTTCCGCCCCCCAAACGGCTAGCTCTAGGGCAAGGATGGCGAACCGTTTGCGGCCAAAGTGCCATGTTTAATAAGTATGAAGGACCTGCGTGCAAATGCAGTACCAACCCGTAGTATGAGATGCTGATATTATGTATGCTGTTATGTTTACAGTGGGATTAAAATATTAGGATTGACATAAATAATAAATTATTGTCATTTCTATAGTGATAAACGAATCCAAATTCATTTACTTAGGCGTGTCATTTTTACGCGAAAAATAATTGATAAGGGCAGTGAAGTCAGAGTTTTGGGTGCCAAAAGATTCTTTCGCGTGCCGTTTTCGTTACGGTTACGGTTGTCATAGCATCCACCCCTGTTCTAGGGCGTGAATGCATGTATAGAACGCATAAGTTTCACCGGTAAATGAAATTCTTGACCTGTTATGGAACATTAAATTACGTAATTGAATCTTAATTTCCATACGGTGGTTATATAATTTATGTATTATTGAAGACTTCAATGCAGGTCGTTTTATAGTCGAGGAAATTCGCGTCGGATCACTTTGAGAGAGGGCCTGAAATTTTTAGAATACTGTAGTATTAAAGGTTGCACAGTATCCTACGTTTAAATTGATCTCGCTACTCTGGTTGACCTAGTGAACCCAACTATTCATTAGTTGAAAATAGAAAAAGCAATTAAAACTAGACGAATCGAATCGAATCAGTTGGTAAGGTTCAATCATGTTCCACTCCTTTTTATTTTGGGACAGTGTTAGGATGGAGTGCTTTTTTTTGCAGGAATTTCTTATGGCAATCCTTAGTAATTGCTATCTTGACTATCCTCTTCAAATTAGCATCGCATCACTTTAAGCAATGGTGTTGGACAAAGAAAAAAGTTTGTATTATAGTATTTGACCTTTAGTCAATGCCTTATATGCAAGAAATTCAATATATGAAACTCTTCGAATCATGATCTCTGTTTTCTTTCTCAAGTTTCGACTCCAGAATTATATTGAGCATAGAAATGTACTTTTATGCTATAAGAAAACTCATTGTAGGGTTTAAAGTGTCTCGTCTAATATAAAATTTTAATCTATGCTTGACATATGTAAAACAATGTGATTTTACAGAAATATTTTGAAGAAAGGATGAATGAAGAAGATCAGAGTCTTATGTAGTATCCAGGGGTGCCGGGCGAGATTGCTGTGGGACCCTACTTTATAAAATTCTGCAATTTAATTGCATTTCGCCCACACGTACATTAATTCTTCTTCAACATGATTATGAATGGATACATTTTATTGCTTAGCATTGTGCCCAATACAGCCCAATGTTGCGATAATATTTTATTTTTCCTGATCTTCGTGTATGTGATCATTTTGGAATACCAAGGACATGAACAAACTGAGTTTTACGAAGAGCTCCGTATGCTGCTTTGTCCAATAATGGAACTTTTTTCTGGTGACATTTGCCCATTTGCGCACGTTCACCCATATTTTAATGTTCAGTAACGCCGCGAACTCGTGAAATGTCTTTCCATAGATTGTAACAACTACAGTGTAGTGGTTACAGCCTTTTAACTAGTTATTCTTTTAATTTTAAACTCCATTAAGGGATGAAATCGGACGCGTTTTTCGTTTCATTAATTTTATACTTCATTACTGTTTAGCTGTCTCTTCATGTAAATCCCCTTTGCGGTAAATAATTTCAAAACAAATTGGAGACTTAATGGATAAAATGGCTATCGAAAATAGATATTACTACGGCTTTTGAGCGATTCAGACTAAAATACTCCTCTGTAATTTCTAAAAGTAAATTTATTTTGTGCTAGAATATCTATGTTCCTTTTTATGTAATCCAAAAATCGTTTTATTTTGCATTAGTCATAGAAGAGAATTGTTGATTATTTCTAACCTCTTTCTAATTATTTTTAAAGATTTCGCATTTCAAGAACTGAGATGTATTTACATCGTGAACATTTAGCTACAAACAAAGATAGGAAGATATCTCTCGGGTTTTCTTCTTTCCAGGTAATTTGCATAATGTAGCCGGCATTAGGATCCAGCCGCTGTTTTGTGTTCAACCTTAAGTAGAGATCGTCATCTGTTGGCTTGTTTCCACCTCCCTCGCGCATTGCGCTCTCAGCATCCATTTCCATCAGCCCTAGACCCTTGCAATGAACATCGGAAGGAAAACCACGAGATATTTTGGCTGGAGGTGAATGTTTGCGGCAGCTGAAGAGTGGTACGAACTTCAGAGTTAGGCCTTTCACTTCATACTCATTCGGAGTAATTATACTTTCTCTCGCTTCAACTCAACTCATTTTTTGATTCGTCGCTTCACTGTTGCACTTTTTCTTTACTCACGGGTTACCGACGGTTTGAGAACGAAAATCGCCGATGAAGAATAGTATTTGAGGAAGGTGGAAGAATGCTTTCGTTGGTATTCGTAAATATTACTGCATTGCCAACTCGTGTATTTTACATATGTCCTAGCGATGCCGCGTTAAGGGAGTGCCGCGCGAGGATAACCAAATGTAGGCCGAGATACCGAGAAAACTATAACCCAAGGAAATCTCACCAGAGGTTCTGCCCGATCTAACCCACAAGCGCGTGAATTGAGACGTAAGCCCGACACGGTCGCGAGTCACAATATTTAGAATGTATATAGTACATCACCACAATGTTTTGTGGCTTCAGAGTGGTCAAGAAAACTGAAATAAACTCATATACAATCACCTTGTCAAATTTTTACCTCTTATGATTAAATGCCAAGGTCCCTTTCGATTATTTGAAATTCAGTCAACACAAAGGGGTAAACCCTTCAACGCTCAAAAGACTTTCCATTTAAAAAGAGTTACAAAATTTGGCATGGTGCATAATGTATAATTCACATAACTGAATGTGATTTTTTTCTATTTTTTTATCCCTAAATGTTATTTTTTAGCATAACTATTTAAAAATTGCCAGTTTTTGCAACTATAATACGTTCCTTATACTTTTATCTAGTGCCATCATGTTTCACTGAATGATTTGTTACTATGTGAGACAATAAAATGCATTTACACGATTTTTGCTTTCTTCGTCCTTTGCTGTAAATCTAACATTGAACTTAATTAAGGCGGATTCGCGTGTTGCTCTCACTCAAGGGCAATCATTCCTTCATCATACATTTTGGTACATGGATAAACCTTGTCGCTCTGATTCTTTCCAATTGAAAAATAAACTAATTATTTTGGATAACTTTTCTTTTTGTGAGAGTGAAAAAACTTATCTCTTGCATTTACAAAATCTTTTACAATAAAAATAATTGAATTTTCACTCCAATAAAAAATATCTTCCTGCACATTATTTGTGAAATGCACTGAAACTGTCCTTAAACAGAGCCACATTGCATGCTTTACATATTACATTGCAATCCTTAAATATTAAATTGCATACTTTACATATTATATATTGCTCCTATTCTCTTTTTTTAGTGCTACAACTTGCACATCTCCGATATGTTTAAATTTTTTCCGGCATGTGCAAACCAACATTCATTAATCGAATTGTGTTTTTCACTGTTGTAGCACCAGTAAAGCTTCTTCTCTTTTTCACATAACCTTTCTAGAAGTAGTAAAGGGACCGGTAATCGAAACAGAAAATTCTTAACCTATTTTTTTTATTCCACAAATGATTCTTTGGCATTTTTAACACATAACGTCGTGGCGACGAGATGGGGGAAAAATAATAATCGGCATTGCGATTTCAGTTTTAGACTGCTTTTATTTTACTGAGTTGGTCAGACATACGATACAGTTGTCCGGTAGCGCTGGTCGATAGGACAGAGGTGCAGTGGAGGTTCCTCTTGGGTGCGGCTTAAGGCGGTGCACTATGGAGTCGGAGGCGAGAGGCTGCTGGACTCAAACGGGGAGAGGAGTGTCCTCCGAAGTCCTACGTGGACCTTACGAGAGGACTCGGGATTGGCCTTCCGCAGTCCGCGATGACTTTACGAGGCGGCCAGGGGGTAGGGGGCTATTGCCTCTCGAGCTCAAAGATGCACTGCCTTTTTCACAGATTTTTGGGGTTGGAAGGGTGGTGGTAAGGGTGGCTTGGACCGCATCTTTGCCCCGCGTGCACTCCACGTGCACCCCATATGGATGGGTCAAACCATCCGCCCTTTCACCCCTCCTGGCCGGACCTTAGTCCTTAACTCACAGGCACGACCACCCTCGCGTTTCCGTCCGCGTGGGTGGGTTGGGTCTTCCCTTCCGGCCGGTCTTCTGCCCTCGTTTTGCCTCAACACTACCAAATTTCTTATAAATGCCATCGAAGGCATTTCTGAAAAACCTCATTCCAACAATGAAAACACTGACGCCTTACCAGAAGCATTACAAGGAGTGAATTTATGGACAGGTCTGCAGAGATAAATTATAATGTTATAGTAACGGCATGTGGGGAATTAATTATCATATAGAATCGGAAGTTTAGGGAAGTATCCGGAATTAATTATCGGGAAATATACGAGAAATTATCGGTAAACATAATACATATTTACCGATTAATAGTAGTAACAATAAAGTAGTTATTGTTACCTACGGAAGAGAGGCAGCATCGAGTAAACTGTACCACAGTGACTCAGGGAAGTCTAAATTTTAAATTAAATTCTACACGCGAGTACAAAATCGTTTCTCTTTTAGCCATCAAATATCCCAAAAAGTATTAGTCGTACCTAATTGCCTTCATTACCAATAACTTCCGCATGACAAATGTCTTGTATGTTAAAGCATATACAATGGATGACTAAACCTGCATCGCCCATAAAATCACTAAGGTTTTTCTTATCACCAATGAAATGTTAAATCCGGTATAAGGAGTCCATAATTCCACGGAAATACTGAGCGTTTACTCTCTAGCTAGTAGAATGGGAGAACTCTAACTAGCAAAGGACCGTTAATCGAAATACAAAATTCTTAACCTGATTTTCGATTCCACAAACGATTTGTTGGAAAGTTTAACACACAAAAACACAGACTCTTCACCAGAAGCATCTGAAGGCGTGAAGTTATGGACTCGTCTGCAGAGAAAAATTATAATGTCATAGCAATGACATATGGGTAAATAATGACCGTTGTGGGATATGGGTGGGAACTGGTTTATTGACAGAAAAGTGGCTGATCACTTACCAGTAGTACTTAGTGGGTATCGTTGCCCGGATAATTGGGGAAAGGCCGATGGCATTCCACCGTGAAGCATCTAGAGACTAGAGTTGGCGATCTCCGATAATGCCACTGACTTGACCGGAGAGTCGTCTTCCACAGTCGAAAAGGACCGGACGAGTCGACCAAGGTTAGGCCTTCCGCAGTCCAATGAAGGCATTCCCCAGAAGCAGACTCACATTTCCCAACTTCTACGAATAAGGATAGAGAATTTAGGTACCATCTACATACTCCATTAAGTTAATGAATATGAGAAAGTATATAATCATAAAATATCGGAAGGCGAACTGAAGAGATGACATAATTTTTACGTATTAATTTGAGAATTTTAGGACTTAAACGTGAAAATTTGGGTATTTACGAAATTTTAACAAGGAAATTATTTCTTCATTCTTGAAACTTTTAGCTAATTTTTAACATACAGAATATCCTACTCAATTTTAGTTTTCCTGCTTTTTTCAGCAAAAATGTTTGATCATTATTATTCTACTATTCGTTTTCTTGATAAACAATCAAGTATTTGTGTTTGTATTCATTTCAGTTTATTCATATTCAAGAATACCATTTACAAAGACGTATAAATTTAACATATCAAGTATGTATAATTTCCGCGATAGACAAAAGATTACACGATCTTGTCAGGGTATCAATAATTTAAGTTTACATTCATGAATTATATAAAAAGGTAGACATTTCATATGCCGAATATCACAGAGATATAATTAAAAAGTTTCCCTCAAATTCACAAATAAAGAAGGAGATAAAGAGAAACAAATTTATACAAGATCATACTTAATATTTAAATAAATTGGGAATTTTCCATATTACAGATATAGACTTTAATAAGTGTTTACATAAGAGTACAAACTATACGATAATTGAACTTAGAAGGAATAAACTAAATTATTTTGTTAGATTTGGTGTAAAGAATACACTTTACATAACTCAAAGACACACTTTTTAAATTTAAACCAATTTCATTTTAAATTTTATACTGATGTATATGTTATATATAAATACTAAATATTTACAATTTTATACCAAACTAACCGTGACTATAAAACAAGTAGTTGCATTCCTTAAATATTAAATTGCATACTTTACATATTATATATTGCTCCTATTCTCTTTTTTTAGTGCTACAACTTGCACATCTCCGATATGTTTAAATTTTTTCCGGCATGTGCAAACCAACATTCATTAATCGAATTGTGTTTTTCACTGTTGTAGCACCAGTAAAGCTTCTTCTCTTTTTCACATAACCTTTCTAGAAGTAGTAAAGGGACCGGTAATCGAAACAGAAAATTCTTAACCTATTTTTTTTATTCCACAAATGATTC
>KZ309298.1:46412-68478 GCA_000376725.2 Ladona fulva | reverse complement strand
AACTTTTTATTTATCATTTCGGACTCTTGACAATTATACGATTAAAGTTACCAGAATCGGAAGTTGAAAATCTTGCAAACTTACACATTACTTTGAGACATGTTAATAATAAGAGGGAAATTCTATAATGATTCACATTCTTATTGTTGATTGTAGATTTCGGCCTCGAACTTTGATTAGAAAATTTTCGTTTTCGATAACCTGACCCGTTGGACTAAATTACGAGATGATGCGAGGTGTTATTTTCTCTTTTGTACAAATAGGTATACTACATATATTCCGACATCTATTTTTCCCGTTGAGAATCAACGGGCACTTCAGCTAGTTAAAGATAAACCGAAGTTTGTGATTCCTTCAGGATTTAATTAACAACGACCGGTTTCGGCTGAAACGCTATCGGTAGACTGGTCTATCTAACTTTTGCCCAGATTAAAGAAGTTATTAACTTATTAGAACCACCGTGGATCTATCACCGTTGTCCAACTCTTTATAGGACAAAATCACTATCCGAGCCAAATTCACCCTTTAACCAATATTCGGTTGTAAGATTGAGAAATAATGCTCGTATACAAGCACTAAGAATGATGTGTAAACCTGGCACCTGAAGTCATCATGGATTATCTGGGTGATAAAGAAATTGAAGTAAATCTATTTGCGGGAAATTTTGGAGTGATCAGAAAAAGGAAAATATTATAAAGCAAGAGGAAGGCAAAAAAAATTAGAGAAAATAATGAATTGAGATGCCTTTCCGAGGACCGGAAATTCCTTCTGTTCGAGGGAAAGTTGAAGGGAGTGAAAGGAAAAGCTTGGGAAAGGGGTTGAGGAACGTTGGTCGTTAGGACTGTCAAAAACCGAGACGCTATATCACTGTACCGTATTTCTCTCGTTGTTAACTGGGAAAGAGTAAAGAATTTGGAAAAGAGAAAAGGTTTGGAGCTCATTTACGATACTACCTGTTTCGTGGAGACAACGACTCCAAGGGTCATATTCGACATTAAGGTTAAGGACGGTGACGAGAGGGACCAAAATTTGCGGGACCTCTTGCCAGCTGAGGAGTACGGCTGGTTGTGAATGATGTCGAGGTGAGGCTTTTGTTATAAAGGGAAGATGCCGATTCTTCTTCAAACGTGATTAAAAGGCAGTATGAATCAGTGCTTCCCTAACGGTGGAACCAGAAATCCCAGTTAAGCTTTTAAATTTTTGCTAGTTGAACTCTAACAATTAGCTAAAATATCACTGTGATACTATGACAAAAAATGCTAGAATTAACTTGAGATAAAATACCTCCTCCTGTACACAATCAAATTCTAAAATCAAATATATTCTTTTTGTTTTGACCTATTTCCCTTTTGTAAGAAAGTTACTGTTCAGAAATTGCTCAATTTTAGTATATGATATGAAAATTATCTTTCATCACTAAAGCGTGATTCTACTTTGATTCATAAGTAATTTATGCATTTACGCTTATAAGTGCGTACAGTTACATTCAGTTGAATGGAAAATGCCTAAATTAACGCAATGAAATTAAATCGATGAATAAAATAACCGTTCTCTCTCTCTTTAACTACCAAAAGCTAAGTATTTCTTCGGTAAGGAGATATACTTCAGATTCTATATTCGTTTAGATTTGACATCTCTCTCTTTCTCTATCAGATTTTCATTTCAGTAATTATGAAGACTTTTGATAGCTTAACCCACGTAATTACGTGGTCAGCCATTTAATTTTTTGACGACCTCTTTAAATCCCAGTGAAATGCTTCTCTTATCTGGTAACCACAGTGAGCTGGCATGGCTCCGTTTAGAAGTGGATTGGCGACTTAGTGGCTACCGTTTAAAGAGATTCCTCTATGACGTTACCATCAAAGTAAATATCACTGTGGTCGTTAAGTTTTAGCACCCTGAAAAAGGGTCACTCATTAACTGTTTACTGTTTGATGAAGGTAGCAATAAAGCCCAAACAGGCCACAGCGAGAATAGACGCCTTCTCGGCTGTTCACAATGATAAGGTGCCGAGTCATTGTGAATATAGAGAAACTTCACGAATGGGCGCAGCTGAAAAAATATTATCGGCGCAATTGAAACAATCTGAAAATCGCATCTCCGTAGTTTATCGAAGATATCAATGGGTTTGCTCCCCTAAGCTTCAGCTAAGTGCAAACAGAGATTGTTAGCTCGAGACTACCAAAGTAAAAGTTACTCGCTTGTAAATTTATAAACGGTGTCGAAAAACAATTATTTCATATCGAACATAGCGATTCGCCGAACCGCTGCTGTATTATTATTCGAACGATAGAAGTTTGTCTCACGTTGCTATATAGTGGTAACTGGGCGGTCTGAAGCAGCAATAATGATTAGGAAATATTTTGAAATATTCATTGTCCACTTTGGATGCTAGTATTTCAATTATAAAGGCGAATGAATATAAAAATATCGTCTGATATCTTGATTTGGACCAATTAATTCTTTATCATTCTGCGATGATTAGATTGCTTTGTATTTTGGGTGATTATGGGTGGCTCTTACCATTCTTTCCTCTCCTCTCGCGAAACGGTAAGTGCTATGACAAAGAATCAAACATTATGACTCTCTTAATAGAGAAATGATTTTTCCACTATGAATGAGTAGCAGATGTTTTGACTTGGGAGTGGATAATGCAGCATGAATCTTTTTCCTCAATAGAGAGAGTTATTTTTATGAAGAAGATTTCTATGTCTATATAAGTACCCTGCAAGCCTTTCGGCGTGTGGCAGAGGGTGCATGCACCATTACTGTATTTCCATAATCGATTACTTTCGCGTATCGTTCGCGGAAAAAAAAGAGTTCTTGAATCGATTGGTTCTAGCATCTATTTCTCTAATCCTTCTTGCAGTAGCGCAACGACCTCTGTAGCATGGTGAACGCATTATATCGGCTACAACATCTCTGAACGTGCTTTCTCTAAATGTATCCAGTAAATTAATCCTTTGTTGAAATCTTCTTACTTCTAAAAGATTGCCATTTCGCTAAAGATGGTGCTTTTTTATGCTGTAAGCATTTTAATGACAAAAGCATTACATTTGGGCCAATATTTCGAATATGATAGTTTTATTACATACATGGATTGAATCCAGGTTTTTCATCATAGAATCCAGTATGAAAATCAGTAACTTCACTATCGCTAGCGATTCTTTTTCCCCTCATGACGAACAATCCTTAATGTTGCAGGAAATTCGTTTGCCATTTTTCTCTGAAAAAGAGGGAATTGCAAATAAAAAAATCCTTTTGCAATTTTCAGGGACACCATTCTAACATTAAACTCAAAATATTGCGAAACAAAGTGCGTCTTATATAAAATTTAAACCTTTTGGGAAAATTTGGTCCTTTGTGAATTATTTTTAGTGGGAATTCTGTTAACAGGAGGTGTTTGATATTTTGCTTCTTTATACGGGTTAAAAAGCGGAAACGTTATAAGAAGAGGCAGAAGTATGACGAGTTTTAGTCTTGCTAAGTGGAAGCGTATTTTGCATAGCGCCTGACTCATTCTCAACCGTTTTATATCTGTTTTCCTTATTCCCATTCTTTTCTTCTATCTTCAATAAACTCTTGCCCTGCAAAGGACCTTTTTCTAATACCTGTCGCCCTTCACGGGTCATTCCATATGTTCCATCCCAAGGGCTCCTATTTCCCGTAGATAGGCCCTTTTCTTGGTGTGATCGAAAAACTATATTTATAGAGTTAGATGGGCAGTCAATAGACGAGGCTCCTTTCTTCTTCCGGAGGTCACTACCGCTAAACTGGGCAAACGCCGCCACAAAAGTTGAGAAGGTGGATCCGCTGGATATGAAAAGGGCGGAAATTAAATCCTATCATTTGTAAAACGAAGGCAATTTCGGTAGCGCATGATATCTAAACAAATTAAATTAAAGTAATAAAAACTTTCCTGTAAAAGCTTCCCAAGCAGTGAGTATGTGTTAAATTTAATCATCATAAACTTCCCGCGGCATTATATTGCTCTAAGATACGTAAGATATTTGTTATACGTGAAACCGACAAAGTGATTTGATCTTTCTCAGCATTGATTGCGTAGTACTCATCCTCGGTTTAAAATTTAATTCGGGATTACAAACTGAATATCTAATAAGTTGAGTTTTGTAAATAAGAAATTATAGTAGTTTATCATATCATATTAATTTTAAAGAAATGATAGGGCTACCATTAATTTCTCAGAATAACTCCATTATATTTCCATATTTTTGCGTTTTTCTAGTTTTCTATTTATCTTAAGAATTTGCTTCATATTGAGTGCTATAAGCAGGTTTAGTTTGATATTTTTAATCAAACTATATGGTTTTTACACAGAAAAAGAGCCCATTTTTTCCGGATTTCAAAAATAACTTTTGCACATTATACAGCATGATAGAAGAGCGAATCTTAGCCAATGCCAAAAGAAAAATCAATATTATTATCAAAAAAGTGTTAAATATAATTGTATGGACTGAAACTCCACCTCTTTTATCTCCTTAGAAAAAGGTAAGGTGCTAATATACCTCACAATGCATCCAATTGAATACTTACATTTAATTTTCTGTCTTTTAGATTTTTCCCTGATACGATGTTGCTTGGTATATATCTATGATATAGAAAATAATGTTTTGGATTCCTCATAACCTTTGGATTGTATACAGTCCTATTTACAAGGAACCGCTTGCCTATGAGGCCTTATCTCGATACCTTCACATGTATATTTTCAGTATTTTTGGAACATCGTGTTCTCCATAATGGATGACAGTGCCTGAGGATGTCTTATAACTTTCTTGAGATTATTTTGAAGATAGTATATTGGATTGGAATATTTTATTCTTTGATTGTTTTCCCCGGCAATATTTTTGACGTTCTTTACGGCAACGTGTTGAGCAAAATCCTATGTCTTGATTTTCCATTTACTTATTGCTATAACATACGTACTTATCTCAAAATTATATTTACCAAGTCCATGTACGAAGGTAGAGTCCCAATAGATTAGAAGTCAGCGAATGTTACGTATAAACGTCCACTTTTATAAACGCCTGTTTATAAAAGTGGATTGAGGGAGAAGCCAGGAAATAATAGGCCTATCTCATTAACTTCGCTCTCCGGAAAAGTAATGGAGCACGTCGTTGTTAGCTCACTTATGAAGTTCTGAGATAGCAATCGTTTCCTCAATAAGAACTAATACTGATTTATAAAGAGCCGATCATGTGAAACTCGGCTAGCTCTATTCGTCCATGATATCTTAAATTTTACTGAGAGTAACTGGAACTGGAGCACACACATTCAAAAAATATGCGGTAAATCAACTAAAAAGCTCGGTTTTTTCAAAGCGTATTGTAGGTAGATGCGATGAAAAAGTTAGAGAGATTGAGATTAGAGTTAGAGATTGCACGTTAGTTAGGTCCCATCTGGAATATGCGGCGAGTATATGGGACCCAGCGGATGAAGCGAACGCTCGCGAACTCGAGAAATTGCACCGTAAGGCGACACGTTTTGCTAAAAAGAGCTGCGATAGAGAAGCAAGTGTAACGCAAATGCTCACAGACGCAGTTTGGGAATCCTTGAAAGAAAGGAGATTAGAAGCTAGGCTGCGATTGTTAGATACATTCAGATAAATTACATTTTCTGAAGACGTTATTGGTATTATGCGACCCCCCTGCTACTTTGGCCGATCCGACAGTGAGCGTAAAATAAGAGTAATAGATGCGAGGATAAGTCGTTTTAGGAACTCAATTTTTCCGCGAACGATACGCGATAACAATAAATTAAAGAGGTAATTCTACTCTTGGTGTTTACATCCCCTGCCACACGTTGAAAGGTGGATTGCAGGGTATTTATGTAGATGTAGATTAGAGATATCTATTAGCAATATGTAGCATAAATGGAGCGGAAATACGTTAACCATTAATGATTAGCGATGATAAATGGTAAATAAAATATCCATCCTCTATTATATATTTATGATTGATCACAAACAATTTGAAAATATTCAGGATCGCGTTGTATCAACAAATTAAAACATTCACTAAAATTTTTACTCTCCGAATTTTTCTATAGTTTACATATTTTTACCAATAGCTTAGCTTATAACTCTTTCACAAAAATAGTAAGTACATCATTTAACACATACCGCTGTGTATTTTGTATAGTAAATGCGATTTTGCTCCTAATTGCTGTAAAAATAAAGCTTAACCAGTGCATTAAACACGATATTGATATAATTTTATCGGCATAATATTTTCATACCATAGATATTCTTCTAATTACCCAGCTACACTTAATTAACAATCAGGATGGTACAGCTCACTAATTCTGGGGAGTAGTACCATTCCGAGTTATTCTGGGGTTGAACCAGGACCCCTACTGAGTTTTACCAGTAGGGAGATACTTCAACAGTAGGGTAGAAAACCAGATACGAACCTAAAACCGAGTCTAAATTTCGTTTCCAAGCAATAACATTTTCATTGAGTGTAAATAAATGAAGCTACAGTAAGTACGTGACATGGTAAATTACAGCTAACAAAAAATCGTTTAAAATTATCTGACTAATACTTTGATCATAATTTCCTCAACATCGTTGGTTTTATTCCAACATTTTATTTACTCTCATGTGCGTAAATGTCTGCTATTGAGAATTTAAATTTCTTATGGGCATAATACATTTTAAGAGTCACAAAAAATAACCGATTTGACGTTGGAATACTGAGCGAAAAAGCAGCTGAACTGATATTCCGGTTTTGTTACGATCCGGAGCTAAAGCTGGAACAAAAAATATTACAGTTCGATTTAAGTTCACCAGTAAGATAACACTAGTGAGTGAATACTCCCAGTTAGATCTTTACCGAGTAAACATTTTTTGTGGATTTTAAGTGTATTTCCTGCGTTCATAATTACTCCTATACTTTCTATTTGTATCTTTCTTAGAAAAAGGACATGCATAAACAAAATAGATGCGGCTTAAGAAAGAATGTATTAAAGACTCAGTCTCTCTCCTCGTTTTTATAGAATTAGGCTTCGGTAGGCAGCAGCAGTTCAAGGATGTCTTCTTTCCAATTTGCTTAGGGTTAATTTTCCCTTGAGTGGCAGTCTCCAAAGAGAGCAGTTCTAAAATATGACATGCCATGCCAAAAACTGTCCCTCGTTGGAAAGAGGGAAATATTAATTTTCGTTTGAGAATTTCGTTCACTAATGAGTGTCGTGGAAAGGAGCATGATGATAGCTGTGGGAGCTTCTTATTAAAATTTGAAATGAAGGCTTTTTCTTTCTTTCTAAAATTCTTTGTATTTTTAATTATTAAATTATCATCAATATCTTTATTGTCGTTTAGATTTTAGAAATAAGATGAGTTTATTGGTAAAATGAAAATGCATTACTTTTCTCATCTTTAATTCCATTTTAGCAGAAATTCATCACGTATACTAGCACGAAATTACACTGAAAATTAGTGCCAACGTTATATTAGGTGAATTTTCCAAAATCAATCATGCCGGAACTTAAATTGTATTTGATTGCAAAGTTACATTAACTTAACACGTAACTAATTTTTCATAGATATCAATCACAAAACATAAAAGGCGAGAAACATTAGAAAAATTCCAAAAAATACCTATATGACCTTTTATTGTGTACTAAGTAATACCTTTCCTTTGTTCACCACATATATGCACACACTTTCTCTATTATATTTTCTTTTCTCCTCCGTGCACCGATAAAAACTTGATGTACTCTCGCCTCCTTTATCGTGTGAGAAATGTCCCCCACCGATGGTTAAGAAACACTTCTGCTTTGTCATATATTTGTTTCTGCGTTTTTATTTTCTCGCTTTCATGAACGCTAGAATCGGAAAGCGTCACATCTTCTCCTAAAAAACTTATCCTTTTGCATTCATACTTTATGGACCTCGATCCTTCGTGTATTTTCATGGAAAAATGCATGAGCTCGGATTCATGCCTTGGAATTGCCCTGGTCGTCAAGGGCATGGGTTGTTTACAACCACAACATTTTACAACGATTTCATATATATATTTATCAATAGATTTCATCTGTAGTCAATTAGACCCTCTTCTCTATTCAATGGTTTCACACTCCCGTCTTACCAGTAATGTCAAAAATATTTTTAATTTATGACGTTCTTTATGTACTCATAATGGGTGGTTTTTGCTTTTAAACTCCTTAGTATGTGAATAGACATAGTTTTTAGTACTATGAATGGCGAATATTCATTACTTTCACGGAAGTAGATGTATACGAGCAAAGCTTGAACTAAAAAAGATATTTTCATCGGAAATATTCGGTAGCCTTAATATTCATGAACTCATGAATTATTTCTTCATTAGTTATTTTTGAATGCTCCAAATAATTTTTTGTTCATAATTTTAAACTTATTATTACTACATTATATATCATAATATAATATTATTGTATTTTCATTAGTTAACTTATTAGGCTACTTAAGCTAGGCTAGCGATATTAAATGAAAAACTGAAGATAGTACCTTGAACGATTTATATAAATATATTATATGTATAATTAAATATACCTTATGTGTGGAATTGTTTTTGCGCAAGCCTTTCTAGCTACAACCGCCGTATTGTTCTTCCTTTCTGAGCTGTTGAGTTATTGTTTATGTACATACAATACGCTCCTTGTCGTCTACTGTTTACGCTTGGGGTTTTGGTAAAGTCTTAGTACAGAGATCTTAAATAAAAGAGAAAATGCTGATGATAAATGTTTATTGCCAGTCTATCTATATGTGACTAGAGAGAAACTATGCATCGGTTGGCGGATTCACGAATCTCTCCACTGCGAGCGGGAAATCCTCTACGGGAAAGCCTCTTAGCTCCTTCCTTACCTCCGGCTTACTCCTCTAAAATTGACTCATATAAAAATATTTCCTTTGAGGTGAACAGTGAATTGAGGCTAATATAGAAGTGAAATGATTGGCTGTTTTATTACGTAACTATGTTATTTCATTGTAGATTATGCTTTTTATTACTCGTACAAAATTCAATATCAGAAATAATTTTTCTCTGGTAGCCTTTTTGTCGAGAACCCTTAATTTGACCCTGTATCAACGGAACCAATTATATCCGACCCCGTTTTCTATGGATTCCAAAGCGTGAGACTGCCGCAGAGTGATTTCATTAGTAATATATGTCAGATTGGGTCAGCAGGTGCGGCTCCTTCGATGGGGTTGCCAGCTAAGCTCTTGGCAAATTCATTATGTGAGTAATTTAAAATGTAAGATTAAGCCTTTGAAGGTAGCAGAAAAGAGCCGTAAGCATATACAATATTCGAGAAATATTTACAGCAGGGAAGCTACATTTCATTATTATGCAAAGCTAAATCAAGTGAATAGTTTTTCTTCATCTCATACAATACATAAAGCTTATTTAACTAAATTTTTCATTTGAATATATAATTATTTACTAAGCAGAATACATGAAAGTGTGGCAAAGGCTACTGAATGTTTTTAATAGTAATAAGTAAAAAAAACACCTCAAAAATAATAAAATCACATACGGATCATGTACACTTAGACTTTAATGAGAGCATCTTTGACCTCTGTCCACAGGAAAAAATTGTTGGCAGTTCAGTTTTTCTGTCGGAATAGCTCTGAAAATGCTCTTATTGAGCTTGAAATGTACAATGTACATTTAGAACCCGTAGTGGACTTTATTTGATGGTTTTGCATTTTTTACTGAGCATAATATGTAATTAATACATTTCAACTCCATCAAAAGGGAAATTCATATGGACGTTTCTATTGTGCTTTTCGATGAGATAAATTCGGTGTATTGTTTTTGATTAAAGTACACTAAGTGAACACCTGCTATTTTCCCAAGGAAAAAATGAAACTTAAAAGTAGTATTTTGTGTATTTCTAACGTAAATATCTATGTGCATAATTTTCGCTGCAGATTCAAAGCGAAAGGTTTATCTTGAAGTTAATTTTCAAGTACGGAGTATTCCCGAAAAGCATATTTTATTTCCGGCAAAATCAATCAACACTCATGATGAAAGAGGCCGTCAAAGAGAAAACTTTCTAAATGGTATTGATGGATAAGGTAGGACGCCCATAAGTAAAGAGGGACACATAGGAAAACAATAGTGAGATTTGGGCAGGTTATAAGAAAAAGGGGAAGCAAGAATTGGTGGAGCGAGAAAAGAAGATGAAGAATGTGACATCTTATTTCCATCGAGAAAACGCCAAATTTCTAGATTTCCACCGCTTTCTTTATTGATTGTTACCCATTCAACATTCCCTCTCAGCATCCAATTTAACTTTGGGACACCTCCTGAGAAATTATTTTCGTATGATCGGGGATTTTCACCCCTTAGCAACGATCACAATGTTTAGTCATGGTTTCAATTCCTTTCGCTCTCCCTTAAAGACGAAGTATTGCGTTATCCAATGAATTTCCCATTCATTTGCAAGCAATATAGTCCAAGTAATCTACAATCTTTTGTGACATTTGAGATAGCCTTTACCTAGTACCCTAGATTAGCTCAGAATTTTATAGGACATTTGGAGCATTTGAGCTTGAAACCTATTTCTCTTTGCTACTTCAGTGAAAATTCTATACGTATACATGGTATTACTTTTATTAGTCAATAGTTGGTCTGATTCAGAATACTCTTTTTTACAATTTCAAATTCTAATGTCAAGTATACACTAAAACATTTCCGTGAGTTCGAAACACTCAGTAATAGCTGCATTGTCGTCACTTGTTATACGAATATTTTCCTCTAATAGGGTTGTCACAGAGGTAGATTTGGCAGCGCAGTATGTAACTGGAGACTAGCAAAAATTAGTTTCTTAATTTTTCCGATATCACAGTTCTTCCTGAGTTGATAAGGTGCTCCTTGAATACAATCAAAATGGTTTTGATTAATTTTGTTGTGTCTGGAAACTAGGAAATATTTTTTCTTATGGATGAACTTTATTCTTTAACTCTGAAAAATAAGCATTTGGCCATACGGGCATTCGCCATATCTTCACCGAAAAGTTTTCTATTCACTCTTGAACGTTGAATTTAATATGTGTCAGTTTTAAAACTAGAGGGTTATTCTGTAAACAACAATCTTCACAAAAAAACTCTAAATTCCAGAGATCGTTAAAACTATTTCAAGAGTGTAACAGTTACTCTTCGATAATATATAGTTATATCCGGTATCAGCAACTCCTCTACTATTACATTCTCGTAACGATATTCTATCGGACTCTGGTGATCTCGCAGTAATGCAATGGCTATTGAAAACAGTTTAAAAACAATGAAACGTATAAGGCTACTGTTGGCTTACATAACCGCAATCCATAGGACTTCCTTTGAGCTTCAGCAGAGTGCAAACAGATGCTGCGCGCTGTAAACCATTGAGGTATGAATCATTCGCTTGTAAATTCATTAACGGCTTCGTGCCCAACACCGATTCACTGAGTCTCGGTGGAGTTAGCGTGATGAAGATGGAAGATTTATCCTCGCGACGGGAGTTGTGATGAGACTGCACTTAGTCCCGATGTTAATAATGAAAATAACGTAAAATGAGTGAGTATTCCGAAATTTAAGAAGAAAATTTATCAAAAGGGCAACATTTTTGACCTCATTGTTTACTTAGAGATAAATCAGATTGACTAATTTGTTTATGTATTCTATAGTTTTCATTAGTATTCTGGGAGTGATTTCGTACACATATTCATTTGAATACAATTGGCTCACAACTAGAAATCTATTTCAATCTAATCAACACTATAGTAATAAATAAATTATATTTATATCTCAATGAGCAACATAAAGTGCCTTGATTCCTTTAAATACAGCTTCTCTTATATCCTAAGATGGATAATTTGAAGGAAAGAATCATCTGAAAAACAATTGACATGAAATGCACAACATTCCCAATTTTTTCATACATTTCTATTCAGAACTGCTATCATACTTTTCTAATGGTTAGCAGAATTCATCTCCTGAAACACTATATGACGGGCATAAAACACCGCACACGTCAAACAAACATTAAAAACGTATCCTTTCGCGATATTCTACTTCCTATTCGAGTAAAACTTTAATAAATAACCTCAGAAAAAAATATCGCATTAATATCAAGCCTGCTTTCGTCAACCTCTTCACTCTGCATAACCTTTACAACAACAGAAACATGTAACTCTACTCCGAAACCTGGTATAAACCAATTGGATAGGCTCCCAGAGAAACAATTCATAGATATCGCAAACAGGACACATCAATTTAACAAGAACCGGCTATCTTCGGGTGATACCGTAAGCACGAGAAACATATCTTCAATTTACGGAGCACATCCTCCCTGGTATTCACAGCTCTGAATTCTACAGCTAAAATATATTCTCCCAAAGGTATCTTAACAGATTCTTTTTATTTTAACAGCTAGAAACTTTTTCGACAAACGGCAAATACATATATCAAAACTAAAAGTTGAGGAAACCTCATCCTTTTCTCCCTCCACATCATTTCAGCTTTTTAAACTTTCTAATGAATTCATTAAGGATACTTTACTTTTTTAAGGACACCGTCGCACTTATCCATCACCTTCTCATGCTTACTTTCCCTTTCTTTTTGGTATGTATGCCGTCTTTCTTTACTACCGAAGACGGCGATCATGCGGCAAATCCTATAGCTTCCCGACGTCAATTTTCCTTAGTAGGGAGTAATTATAGTTTTTAAGGGCGAGATTGAGATTTAATAGTCTCTTCTTACATCTAACCTTTCGACATTCAAGATAGAGTGAAATATATTGGGAGTTGAACTAAAGAAAAGCTACGAAAGAATGAAAAATTAGGTGGGTTCGAAAGAAAACCTAAGTCTACCCTTAGGATAAAATTAAATTCCTGCAGGATAAATTCCTCGAAACATTTGCATGATAGTTCTACGATTCTGTTATTCATAATTTTCCTTTTGCAAAACAGAGATACAAAGAAATAAGAAAACTAAGCCTTAATAATTGTAAAATATCCACGTAATGATAATTATGAAATATCTCCAATATTCTTATTTAAGAATAAAATCCTGAAAAATGCGTACTTAAACACCACTTTTGAATTTGTTTAAGAATTACTTTCTAACGTACAGCTAAACTTCTAGTGGAACAGTGCAGTCGTAAATGGAGAAAGAGCTCAATATATTTCCGATGCTGCGGTTTAGAGAGAAATAATGACGTAGTATTAATTAAGGATGATACTTCTTGGTTAACGGAGTAGTCGCGAAGACTTGCCAGGACCTGGTGAACGTGGGGATATTTCAAGAGAAAATGAAGTAGGATTCCAAGAATTCTTTTATTAAACTAGTTGTTACAGATTCAATAATGACGGCCTCCGTGGAAGGCGTAATTGTTCCCGTGAGCGTAGGAAACCGACGAGTGTTGTCCCAAGACGATGGCAGGCTGAGCGTTATTTGCGTAATGCTGAGGATGGGCGGCTTTACCGATCCTGCTCACGACAGCGTTGAATCCGTTGTGGTCATCAGCGGTGTAGTGCACCTGGCGGATGGTTCCGTCGGCCTCGTGGAGGCTGTAGGATCCCTTGACAACGTCGCCGTCTCTAGATTCCGACTGGTCCTTCACGTCGCCGGTGTGCTGGTCGTGAACTCCATACTTGAAGTTGTAATGAGGATGGGCCTGTGGGAAAAACGCATGTTATATTTATTAGAATAGAACCTATTCCGGATAAGCCAGCACACCAAATAGGTAGTACTAACGTAATAATCTACTTCGTGATGACCGTGTCCTCCGTGGCGGAGTGATGATGGGAAGGCGTAGACTGTGGCTGCCGTAGCGACTACGAACAGGAGAATCTGTAACGAAATTTGTTCCGTTGAATGGAGAAAATTCGTCACGATCAATTCTGCGCTATATGACGCCGCAGCCAAATGTAGTTTACCTGAGACGAATGCATTTTCGAAGGAGTTTACCGTGGATGGTGGAGGAAGTGACTGATGTTTGGTATCGATGAGTCGTGCAGTATTTATACTCAGAAAAAATGTGGGGAATCGTCGACCCATATCGCGGACGTAATAAGTGAAATTCACAGACGATGCGGATGGTGGAGATCGCTTTCAACTAGAGTAGCCTGTAGCTCTATCAAAACCTTGATAAAGTGGACTTTAATTCTTTGGTTTCTTTCTATTTCTTTCGGGTCAATAAGGCGAAGAGGTTCAGCGATCCCGCTTTTAGATTTCTTCACATATACGTATATAGTCAAACGCAAAAGTTAATCGCGTATGTAATGCTACTGTTAATTTTCTTATGATATATTTTGATTTCACATTTGCTATAATATAACTCCTCGTTAATCTCAAATGAAATTACCCCTTAAAATTGATTCATTGATTTTGTAAATGCAACCTTGGTGAGAATTTGGCATAGTTATTAATTAATTTCCTTTCATTATCTGTTAATGTTTTAAGATAATTATATAATTCTCCTATTACTAAAGATTATCCGTACAGTCTCCATGGCATAAACTTATCAACAGTATAATCTGCGAAATATCTTGGAGTAACTCTCACGAATAAAATAACATGGAATACTCACATCCATAATATATGCGGAAAAGAAATTGGAAAACTCGGCTTCGTAAAGAGAATAGTCGGTCGGATCGATGAAAAAGTTTGCGTGCGACATTATTTTGCGTTAATTAGACTTCATCCTCAGTATGCGTGTAGTGTATGGGACCGTTCCGATAAGTGTTGTATTCGAGAATTTGAAAAGGTGCAGCGGAAGGCGATACGTTTTTCGAAGAATAGCTACAATAAATTAGTGAGCGTCACTCAGATGCTTCAGGACGCAAGATGGGGATCTTTGGAAGATTTCAACAAAGGATCAATTTATTCGATAAATTAAGAGAAAGTGTGTTTAGAGATGATGTAGCAGATACAGTGCGTTCACCGTGCTACATAGGCCGTTCCGATAATGCGAGAAGTATCAGGAAAATAGATCTAGAACCAATCGATTCAAGAACTCATTTTTTTTAAGATACGCGAAAATAATCGATTAAGGAAATAGAGTCATGGTGCATGCACCCCATGCCACACGTCGAAAGGCAGCTTTCATGGTACTCTCCTAGACATAGACATTATTGTGCTCTCCTCTTGTAATTTCCAGCTTCTTATTGTTTCACTGTTTCCTCATTAATATGTAAAGATTATGTCATCGAATCTCTTCTATCGAATAACTTATTTTAGATACCATAACCTTTTACCCTCGCAGCGTCATTATATAGCTGCGACGCCGCCTTATATGGTGCGCTAAAGAAATTAATTTGTTGATGATTACTCACTTCTTTTATTGATACCGTAAATTCATAATCTAATCTGCTGAAAATTTCTGGCAGAGTATTCTGATGCAGGAATTGTGATATTCATATTACATTTACATTGGATTTTTAAGTCTTTGAATACGATTCAATTCCAATACATTTCTTCATAGCAATTCTTGTTTATTTGAAGTTTTCTCTTTGCGTAAGTGTGTGTGTTTTGTTGTGCATTTTTAAACATCACCTATAAGGAGATTGGAGAAATGAAAGATAGCTGTTTATTAATTGTTATATTTGGACGATGGCCTATGAAAAAAATTACTCGCAGAATTAAATATCCTCGCTTTACTCGAGATCCTTCTGCATAGTACTGAATTGTAGCGTTGATATAACCAAACATTCTTCCTGTATAAATAATAAGTATAGATTTCCTCGAAGCATTTTTTCTATACCTTCTATAACAACGTATTGGTTATTATTTCTCTAAAGGACTTCTATATTCAGTGAATGAACTTCCTTCTTTTATGAGAGAGGAAAACTTCTGTGTTACAAACGAGGTCAGTCATTAAGGTAGAGATACTTCCGGTAGCTTGCAACATATTATTCCTTTCATTTACGTCACCTCCTTATATTTTTTCCTTAAAAATTTGTTCCTAAGTAGAGCAAATACGGCGTCCAGATATCAAGTTTTACGGGATTTGTCCCGGATGTTTACCTTACCTGATTTCCCGAAAAACACAACCGGATTGCCCTAATGTGCCGTTTAATTGAAAATTCTTTTTCGAAATGATTTTTACGGAATAACTAATACCGAGTTTCAATCAATCGAGCGAGAAAGTTTTCTTTATCACTAAACTCTTTTCATTGAGGAACGTGATTGGAGCGCTAGATTCACTAATATAAACGGGGGGTTTCAAACTAAATGTAATCATGCAAAATGATGTACTTGTATTTTTATGTACGACGGACATGTAACATATGACAGGGGTAGTTGCGAACTCCTAACAAAACAAAAATTTTAAATCACCAGCAAATATGTATTTATATCACACATCCGCCAGTGTTGGTGCGAGAACATTCATTCGACATTCAAAATCTAACAACATACACACTAAAAACCCATTTTATGTTAGTGCTAATAGAAAAACGATAGCACAGAGCTCATTACAAGTATTTCAAAATCCCTAACGATAACAATGACTGAACATAGACGTTCTTCCGGATACATCCCTACGAATTCCCGGATGTCTCCGAATGTCCTCAAAGCAATAAACGGTTTTGCACCATCGGGCTCCGGACACCATACTCAAGAATCTCTCCTGTTATTCAACTCAGTCTCTTTTGAATCTTTTTTCGGATACGAAGACGAGCGTAAACTTATCTTCCTTTACTGTTCTTCCCCATCCCCATCTTTGTCCTATTCCCGGTTCCCAATCGATTCTCTTCATCTCATAAATATCCCCAGAAAACCCATAACCCTTAGTTTCTCCATTTGTTACCGTCACATGTCACCGTCACATTCTCTTTCACACGGAAGACCCTGATGGTTTCTCTTCTCAATCAGGTATTGAAGGTTTCATCCAGAACCTCTGTTCGAACGCTACGACATTTTGTGTTAAAAATAAAGCATTTTTTTCTGCAGTTTAGTTTAGTACTATGCGGGATAGTAGAAGAAGACCGAAAATTCCCGCATATCTTTTCCTTAAGAATCCCGATGACGTCACTGGGGATTCACGGGATCCTCCACACCTTACCCTAACCATCCAGACCCGAGAACCCCACGGATGACGTATTTTTTTCCGTAGACTGGTTTCTTCACAACTAATTACCCTAATAAATTTATTCCCATGCGAAGGGATTTTCCACCAATTGCTTTCACGCTTCTAGAAAGGATGGATGAATCTGCTTTGAAGGTGTACCATCCGGAAAACTGCCTATGTCGTGTCCTCCATGCTAAGGTGAGACTAGATAGATGTTCGACATCCCCTACTCCGGCTTGATCCGCACAGCATTCCAAATAGGGATCACATACGATGAAAGGATTCTCTTTCGCCATTTGCCTCGCTTTGTGGAAGTGTAGTTCCAAAGTGTGTAGCGACATTTCAAACTTAAACGGTATGTGATTACTGATATCATCACCAAAATCGATCTCAATGTTATCGACTTCCTAGAGCATTAGAGGAACGTAGCTTGGCGATTCGAAACTCTCCTATTNGGACCAAATCGTAGCGGACCAAAACGTAGCGGACCAAATCTCCGCGGACCAAAGTTCCGGCTGCGGTTAGGCGGCTTTCAGGTTAGGTACTCTCCTAGACATAGACATTATTGTGCTCTCCTCTTCTAATTTCAAGCTTCTTATTGTTTCACTGTTTGCTCATTAACATCTATAGATGATGTCATCGAATCTCTTTTGTCGAATAACTTATTTTAGATACCATAACCGTTTATCCTCGCAGCGTTATTATATAGCTACGACGCCGCCTTATATGGTGCGCTAAAGAAATTAATTTGTTGATGATTACTCACTTCTTTTATTGACACCGCATATTAATAATCTCATATGCTGAAAATTTCTGGCATAGTAACCTGATGCAGGAATTGTGATATTCACATTACATTTACATTGGATTTTTAAGTCTTTGGATACAATTCAATTCCAATACATTTCTTCATAGCAATTCTTGTTTATTTGTAGTTTTCTCTTTGCGTAAGTGTGAGTGTGTTTTGTTGTGCATTTTTAAATATCACCTATAAGGAGATTGGAGAAATGAAAGATAGCTGTTTATTAATTGTTATATTTGGACGATGGCCTATGAAAAAAATTACTCGCAGAATTAAATATCCTCGCTTTACTCGAGATCCTTCTGCATAGTACTGAATTGTAGCGTTGATATAACCAAACATTCTTCCTGTATAAATAATAAGTATAGATTTCCTCGAAGCATTTTTTCTATACCTTCTATAATAACGTATTGGTTATTATTTCTCTAAAGGACTTCTATATTCAGTGAATGAACTTCCTTCTTTTATGAGAGAGGAAAACTTCTGTGTTACAAACGAGGTCAGTCATTAAGGTAGAGATACTTCCGGTAGCTTGCAACATATTATTCCTTTCATTTACGTCACCTCCTTATATTTTTTCCTTAAAAATTTGTTCCTAAGTAGAGCAAATACGGCGTCCAGATATCAAGTTTTACGGGATTTGTCCCGGATGTTTACCTTACCTGATTTCCCGAAAAACACAACCGGATTGCCCTAATGTGCCGTTTAATTGAAAATTCTTTTTCGAAATGATTTTTACGGAATAACTAATACCGAGTTTCAATCAATCGAGCGAGAAAGTTTTCTTTATCACTAAACTCTTTTCATTGAGGAACGTGATTGGAGCGCTAGATTCACTAATATAAACGGGGGGTTTCAAACTAAATGTAATCATGCAAAATGATGTACTTGTATTTTTATGTACGACGGACATGTAACATATGACAGGGGTAGTTGCGAACTCCTAACAAAACAAAAATTTTAAATCACCAGCAAATATGTATTTATATCACACATCCGCCAGTGTTGGTGCGAGAACATTCATTCGACATTCAAAATCTAACAACATACACACTAAAAACCCATTTTATGTTAGTGCTAATAGAAAAACGATAGCACAGAGCTCATTACAAGTATTTCAAAATCCCTAACGATAACAATGACTGAACATAGACGTTCTTCCGGATACATCCCTACGAATTCCCGGATGTCTCCGAATGTCCTCAAAGCAATAAACGGTTTTGCACCATCGGGCTCCGGACACCATACTCAAGAATCTCTCCTGTTATTCAACTCAGTCTCTTTTGAATCTTTTTTCGGATACGAAGACGAGCGTAAACTTATCTTCCTTTACTGTTCTTCCCCATCCCCATCTTTGTCCTATTCCCGGTTCCCAATCGATTCTCTTCATCTCATAAATATCCCCAGAAAACCCATAACCCTTAGTTTCTCCATTTGTAACCGTCACATGTCACTGTCACATTCTCTTTCCAACGGAAGACCATGTTGGTTTATCGTCTCTATCAGGTATTGAAGGTTTCATCCAGAACCTCTGTTCGAACGCTACGACATTTTGTGTTAAAAATAAAGCATTTTCTTCTGCAGTTTAGTTTAGTACTATACGGGATAGTAGAAGAAGACCGAAAATTCCCGCATATCTTTTCCTTAAGAATCCCGATGACGTCACTGGGGATTCACGGGATCCTCCACCCCTTACCCTAACCATCCAGACCCGAGAACCCCACGGTTGACGTATTTTTTCCATAGAGAGGCACCCAAACCAGTCCCATAATTGAGGTTACCACCCCGACCCAATCCATTCCGGCTGCCGTCAAGTTTTCCCCGAAAGATTTTTGTGAATTTATCGAGAATCCATAGAAAAGACACAGCTTAGATTATATACATTCTCAATAATGACATTCTCAATCGAAAATATCTAGGTGGCGTATGATGGTCCGGCGTTTGACCCTCTTTGTGATAATTTTTCTGTTCTTTTTATTAGTACCCATTATCTTGAAACTGCCATTTTGCTTGTTTTTCTCAAGATTCCTTCCTCTCTGAGACTGAAGAATGGCCTCGAATGACTGTTATTCTATTGACTAACATTAATTGTTTATTATAACCGGACCACTTCATTGGATAACCAATCAATTTAATAGCTTTTTTAAATCACCAGCTTCACCTTAAAACCAACTGAAGGACTGGTTTATTCACAACCTCTTACCCTAAAAAATTTATTCCCATGCGAATGGATTTTCCACTAATTGCTTTCGCGCCTCTAGAAAGGATGGGTGAATCTGCTTTTGAAGGTACCATCCGGAAAACTGCCTATGTCCTGACCTCCATGCTAAGGTGAGACTAGATAGATGTTCGACATCCCCATTCCGGCTTGATCCTCATAGCATTGGAAGTAGGTATCACAGACCATGAAAAGATTCTCTTTCGCCATTTTACTTCGCTTTGTGGAAGTGTAGTTCCAAAGTGTGTATCGACATTTCAAAGTTAAACGGTATGTGATTACTGATATCATCACCAAAATCGATCTCAATGTTATCGACTTCCTAGAGCATTAGAGGAACGTAGCTTGGCGATTCGAAACTCTCCTATTTAAAGGATCCATGACCACATTTTCTTTGTGTTTATGTTTCCTATTCTGAGGGCTGGCACACACGTATCGCCAACGAACTGTTGTTCAACAATGTCGCTGTAACTAATTATTTGATAAGGATATCCTAAAAATAAACTTGCTATTTCAATTCGATTCGTCAAGGCAATTGTGCGAAAAATCTAGTTCTCGTGTTGTCCGGAAGTGAAAGCATACTGCTTTTGCTAGACAGCGTTGAAAAAACCAATCCTTCATCTTAATTTTTTAATACACTTTATGTAAACATACGAAATGGAACTATCAGGATAACCTTTCCACTTGACGAACTCCTCTCTTGTAAAACATATAACCATATAAGTAACTATATAAGTATTTTATGTATTTTGTAAGCACACACTGTAGACATTCTGACACGCTGTAGCTCCAGTCCATAACACTTTCTATCAGTCTCTTTACCTCTTTGATCCTCCACAACTTAAACTACAGGTGTACTTTTATTATGCTGCGAATCCTCAGTCAAACTGCTTTCGTATAATTTATCAAACACTAATTTATTCTTAGATATTTGTACCATGTCACAAACAGNATTATTTTCATTGTTGAAAAAAAAGGGAAAAAGTGGTTCCTAGAAGGAAAAAGAGGGATGTACCAGTTGCGCAAATAACAAGAGATTTTGCTATTTCTTTCATTGACTTCGGCATCAAGGTAGGTTGCTTTTAAAGCAGTGTTTATGAGCTATTATATAGAAAGCGTTATCTCCACCCTATGTGCTTTATTTAATAAGCATTATTAGTTAAAATGCACCTCGTTTTCACGGTTGACATAATGAAATCTTAGCACTTTAATTCATGTTTTGATTTATTCATTTACTTATATTAATTTCCTTTTCCCGCAAATTGAAAGTAAATAAATAGAATTTAGTTTATTTCTTCAAATTGCCTATTCAGTCCTTTTTTACTCATCAAGAATCAAATAAAGACTAGTTTACACCAAAGTAGATGCAAAATCAAACGTGCGTGTGTAATATTCGTGAAAGCTCAGTCACTCTTTTTAATAGCGGGGAATTCAAGAATGGCAGTTTTTTCCCGTCCTAATTTTCGCTGGTTGAATAATTCAGTCATTCGATGCTCACAAATGCCTAACTAATTGCTTTCAGAGTTTTCCCTTTCAGAACGTTGCACTGCTGGGCCCAATATGTGGAAATGATTTTTGAAATGCAGACACCCAATTAACAATTTAGGGAAATTTTGAGTTGGCTGCCTGCATTCCAAAAATCCTGTTTTTCTGCAATTTGAGCTCAGCAGTGCAAATTTTTGAGAGTGTTGAACTGGAATAGCTTGAAATTGTAATTCTTGCAGCCGAGAAAAAATAAACTGAAAACATTTTGTAAGTGAAAGATTTGGCCGCCCGCCAAGCGGGTTCGAGGGCTGGGTGCGGGTCTTTGGCGCCCGCAACACTAAAGTACGAGCTCGAATCCGTTAATTTCGAAGTTAGGATGAAGAAAAAGCTTCCGGTGGGGTTGGCGGCCCTCTAATCCCGGAAGCGCCCGCGACCGGATTCGAACCCGAGACAGTTAGCGTCGCACCTAGGTGCCGCGACCCACTACGCCAGCCTGTCGAACGGTGAAAG
>KZ309298.1:24918-41632 GCA_000376725.2 Ladona fulva | reverse complement strand
ATTACTCGCAGAATTAAATATCCTCGCTTTACTCGAGATCCTTCTGCATAGTACTGAATTGTAGCGTTGATATAACCAAACATTCTTCCTGTATAAATAATAAGTATAGATTTCCTCGAAGCATTTTTTCTATACCTTCTATAATAACGTATTGGTTATTATTTCTCTAAAGGACTTCTATATTCAGTCTTCATCTCCAAAATATCCCAAGAAAACCCATAACCCTTAGTTTCTCCATTTGTAACCGTCACATGTCACCGTCACATTCTCTTTCACACGGAAGACCCTGATGGTTTCTCTTCTCAATCAGGTATTGAAGGTTTCATCCAGAACCTCTGTTCGAACGCTATGACTTTTTGTGTTAAAAATAAAGCATTTTTTTCTGCAGTTTAGTTTAGTACTATGCGGGATAGTAGAAGAAGACCGAAAATTCCCGCATATCTTTTCCTTAAGAATCCCGATGACGTCACTGGGGATTTACGGGATCCTCCACCCCTTACCCTAACCATCCAGACCCGAGAACCCAACGGATGACTATTTTTTTCCGTACACTGGTTTATTCACCACTAATTACCCTAATAAATTTATTCCCATGCGAAGGGATTTTCCACCAATTGCTTTCACGCTTCTAGAAAGGATGGATGAATCTGCTTTGAAGGTGTACCATCCGGAAAACTGCCTATGTCGTGTCCTCCATGCTAAGGTGAGACTAGATAGATGTTCGACATCCCCTACTCCGGCTTGATCCGCACAGCATTCCAAATAGGGATCACATACGATGAAAGGATTCTCTTTCGCCATTTGCCTCGCTTTGTGGAAGTGTAGTTCCAAAGTGTGTAGCGACATTTCAAACTTAAACGGTATGTGATTACTGATATCATCACCAAAATCGATCTCAATGTTATCGACTTCCTAGAGCATTAGAGGAACGTAGCTTGGCGATTCGAAACTCTCCTATTTACAGGATCCATGACCGCATTTTCTTTGTGTTGATGTTTCCTATTCTGAGGGCTGGCACACACGTATCGCCAACGAACTGTTCTTCAACAATGTCGCTGTAATTAATTATTTGATAAGGATATCCTAAAAATAAACTTGCTATTTCAATTCGATTCGTCAAGACAAATGTGCGCAAAATCTAGTTCTCGTGCTGTCCGGATGTGAAAGCATAATGCCATTGCTAGACAGCGTTGAAAAAACCAATCCTTCATCTTAATTTTTTAATATAATTTATGTAAACATACGAATTGGAACTATCAGGATAACCTTTCCTCTTGACGATCTCCTCTCTTATAAAACCTATAACCATATAAGTAACTATATAAGTATTTTATGTATTTTGTAAGCACACACTGTAGACATTCTGACACGCTGTAGCTCCAGTCCATAACACTTTCTATCAGTCTCTTTACCTCTTTGATCCTCCACAACTTAAACTACAGGTGTACTTTTATTATGCTGCGAATCTTCAGTCAAACTGCTTTCGTATAATTTATCAAACACTAATTTATTCTTAGATATTTGTACCATGTCACAAACAGTAAATTTAGGTTTTATAGTCACGTTGTTCACCTCACCTTATAAATTCTTCCAAACCTGATGTAAAATTTCTTGTTAACATCAGCTAGTGTCATATTGTTATTAATATAGAAATCGTGATTGTAAATGTGAAGTAATTTCGGTATAATATACTTCCGTACGTCCGTGTGTTTTGGTCAGTAAAATAGCGCCACATTTACTTCCTTATTTTTTGCTGAAATGTACAACTATAACGGCCTTTGCATCAAGATTTTGAGTCACATAATAATTTATGTAACTTTATTTAAAATATCAAAGTGTGAGGTAAATTTACAACCTTTATCGGATTGTATTGATTGTTTTTCTCTTAATTTTCTAATGTATTATTTGGAAAGCTGATTATATATTTTCCCCGTATTTAATGTCAGTATAAACGGCTATGCGTGCTTACTAAAAGTGTCACTTACTTAATACGT
Source organism: Ladona fulva (assembly GCA_000376725.2). Taxonomy (NCBI): domain Eukaryota; kingdom Metazoa; phylum Arthropoda; class Insecta; order Odonata; family Libellulidae; genus Ladona; species Ladona fulva. The sequence continues at coordinate 39,638 of KZ309298.1, read as the reverse complement.
GATAAATACTTAAGAGAATGGCATATTCATCGTATTTTCCTCTAGATTACGCATGTCAATAAGATCAAATTGCCAAAGGTCGTTTATGTTGGTTTTATTGTCACGATTTGTAGTAAAACTACGACGAACGGGTTTATGAACAGTACGAGTATATGAATCCCAACCTTTCAACCATTTACGCACTTCTTTAGAGGTATATTTTCCTTTGAGANTATAGAAAGCGTGATTGTAAATGTGAAGTAATTTCGGTATAATATACTTCCGTACGTTCGCGTGTTTTGGTCAGTAAAATAGCGCCACATTTACTTCTTTATATTTTTGCTGAAACGCACAACTATAACGGCCATTGCATCAAGATTTTGAGTCACATAATAATTTATGTAACTTTATTTAAAATATCAAAGTGTGAGGTAAATTTACCACATTTATCGGATTGTATCGGCTGATTTTCTCTTAATTTTCTAATGTATTTTTTGGAAAGCTGATTTTATATTTTCCCCGTATTTAATGTCAGTAGAAACGGCCATGCGTACTTACTAAAGGTGTCACTTACTTAATACGTGATAAATACTTAAGGGAATGGCATATTCATCGTAGTGTTCCTCTAGATTACGCATGTCAATAAGATCATATTGCCGAAGGTCGTATATATTGGTTATATTATCACGATTTGTAGTAAAATTACGACGAACAGGTTTATGAAGAGTACGAGTATATGAATCCCAACCTTTCAACCATTTACGCACTTCTTTAGAGGTATATTTTCCTTTGAGAATCTTATAATATTATAATGGATTTTTTCTATTTTCCCTGATATTTCTGATATTCAAATATTTCAAGAGAACCTCTCTATACATGCTTCATTAATTATTGTCGGAAATGTTCCCTACGCGTATAACATGTTGCTAAGAAGATCATTTTCTTGCCATCTTCCATTCTTCGAACAGTGATTCAATCAAACTACTCAAAGCTGTACCGATAATTATTGGTAGAAACCCCGTAATTTCTAGAGCAATTATTTGTCTTTTCTTCTAAATGTAATTTTATACCACAGAAAAGTTTGAATTAAACGCATGTACGCAATGTATCCAAAAGCTTAGTTACTGAATTTCATAGTGTAGGATTTGAAAATTCTATCGTTTCCCGTCCTAATTTTTTGCTTTTGCATAAAAAAATCCAGTTTTTTGATACCCTAAAATGTCTCACTAATTGCTTTCAGAGTTTTTCCTTTCAGAACGTTGCACTGCTGGGCACAAAATGTGGAAATGATTTTTGAAATGCAGACACCCAATTAACAATTTAGGGAAATTTTGAGTTGGCTGCCTGCATTCCAAAAATCCTGTTATTCTGCAATTTGAGCTCAGCAGTGCACATTTTTGAGAGTGTTGAACTGGAATAGCTTGAAATTGTAATTCTTGCAACCGAGAAAAAATAAACTGAAAACATTTTGTAAATGAAAGATTTGGCCGCCCGCCAAGCGGGTCCGAGGGCTGGGTGCGGGTCTTTGGCGCCCGCAACACTAAAGTACGGGCTCGAATCCGTTAATTTCGAAGTTAGGATGAAGAAAAAGCTTCCGGTGGGGTTGGCGGCCCTCTAATCCCGGAAGCGCCCGCGACCGGATTCGAACCCGAGACAGTTAGCGTCGCACCTAGGTGCCGCGACCCACTACGCCAGCCTGTCGAACGGTTAAAGCGACGCAGAATTCAATGCTGGTTCGTCCAAGGCTATACTTAAGGAGGGAATTCAAAACGGAGAACGTGCAGTACTAAGTATAGCGCGTTATATTTCACGATTACAAGTACATGATTCGTTAACTATCGAATAGAAAACAATCCACCCAAAAGTTCTCCGATTTTTGCTAACTTATTTTCCGCCTTCTCGTTCGTGAAAAAGCAAGATTTAATTTTATGAGCTCATTTAGAATGACTTCTACGTGGTCGGAAGTAAGATCCACCGATTTGTCTTAATAGTAATAGAGTTGGGTGTATCAGAAATCGCATCCTCTTCTAATAAACTAATGATGATTACTTCCTCTTTCTAAAAATATCAATTGCTTTGAATATATCGTTTTTTGACAATCGTATTTATTCTAGTATTATTCCGTCCAGAGTAGTTTTTATTCCATATTCAGAATATGGAATTCAGAACGTAATATTTAATACATTCTGAGTTCATATAATTGAGGACATATGCTTTTTCTGCCTTTAGAGGAAAGCCAGGAAACGTAATAAAAGTTTGATTTTTAAATTAGAAGGTCTTACCTTCACTTTACCATTACTGAAATACGAATATATCACGACTATAATTACTGACTCGAGTTCTACTTTCATATATATATGGTAGCAACATCTTGTTTTTTATGTGATATGATAATTACTTATTCTAATCTATTTAAAACTTATGCCAGTTTTTGTATACATCTGATCCTTCGGAGCCAGAATTTCTTCGTGCATGTTTTATTGAAGTTACTGATATCAGATGAATAATCATAGAATGGTAACCTATTATTATTTATTATTTGGATTTGAAGTATTTATTTTTGCATTAACATGTACACGAAGGTATAATGACAACAATAGATTAATAAAAGAATATATGTAAAATTATTTGGATTTTACAGCAGTCCTAAACATTTTTGTAAAGATTGAGATCGTTTGACAGATGAGAAGGTTGAATAGTTTTGATAACACATCTTTGAATTTCAGTTACCGATTACTGCTTATAGATACATTAAACCATTGATTCTTGAAAATAAAAATTGAATAATCGCAACACCAGCTCCTATATAGTGCTCCATTTTTTCAAATTTAAATTTCAAAACATCCAGTACATGATGATGGCCGTCGATGGCTAAAATCGGTCGGAATAAAAATGTCCTGTGGGACTTACGGTTTTTTCCCCAGCTGTCATTGCATTCCACTAAGTACAGCCTTCCCATATCAAGTCTATTGACCTTCTTAACTTGAAATAGTCCACGATGTTTACGATGGAAAAATCGATTGCGAAGAAAACGTGAAATACTTCCCTTGAATAATTTTAAATCAATCCTTGAAATAGCGAACCACACAACAACGAGTTGAATATTTAACGAGTACTGAGCGGTGGGTGATCTTTCCTATTTAGAACTTAAGCTGGTACTCTTGTTCCTCTTAAAGAAAACCCACATTCCCCTAGTCATTCCTCTCCTTTCTGCTTCCCTCTGCAGTATTCATGGGCACACTCTTATCAGGTAATCGCTTGTTCTCTGTTCTCTCCCATTGAAACCAAGTTCCAACGGACGCTATGCTCTTTTTTTTTCTTTATTTCCCTCTCCTTTTCTCTCAGGCGGCCTATTCTTTGAATTGCGAAGGTGGGAATGAAGCACCATCTCTTCCTGCTGCGAGTGTCCCCTATATTCCACTGAAAAGAAAAGGAAGTCAGTCCTTTAAAATCGTGGTCACTTCCGCAAATTTTCCTTTGTCATGTTTAAAAATAATAGACTCCTTTTGCTTTTAAGCGACTCGTCCATAAAAAGTCTTCTAAGCATAAAAATTTCAGTCTCTATAAAACTCGTCCTCTTGTACACTGTGGTAGTTAATAATTTGCGAGGATGGAAGCTTTGAATAATTTCTACGAAAAATGGAATGAAGTTAATTATAAGGTCATCAAGCCATCTAATAGCTAAGAATCTTTGGGATCAGTTTTAGGCGTCTCTCTAGAATTATAATATATCTGGGTTTACTTCAGCTTTTGGAGTGTCGCTTTTTGTTTGTTTCTGATTTTATTTGACCTCTTTGTAATTAGTTACGAAAAACTTTTCTCCTCCCAGTGCAACGAAAACTTGTTAGTAGGTTAGAGTAAGAAAATAACTCCAACCGATACGGTTACTGTTCTTTTTCACATGCTATACCGTTTGGATTGAGAGCATGTAGAATTAATATTATATATTGTGAGCATATAAAACGATTCAATTCGAATATCAATGCAATAATACCAAAAATGGCAAATTAATTCTGTCGTGCGGTGAAGATGCAGGAAATCCTAACCCGTAGTCGGTAATTAACCATCTCAATTATCTACTAAAAAGATGTGTTCCTCATGAAAATCAAGATTTTTTAGTAAATTTCTATAGTTCGTTATAAAATTGGTGATTGAAGTTTACACAATATACCAGCTCTTTGAGTGCATATTTCGTATTCCAGTCATGACAAGAAAACAAACGAAAGATGTAAGAGAGTTAGGAAGTGAGAATGAAAGTAATCCGTCTCTTTAAAATTCAACAGCAGCATTTTTTATCGCATAAAATCTATTGGGATATACTGCGCAGCCGTCGCGGTCTCCGTTTTTAATTTCATTCCAAGTGAAGCAATCATTCATTTCGGTACACAAAATCCAAAGACCGTAGTTATAACTCAAAGGCAATCTTTAAAATACGTTTGCTCCCTATTTAACACTAATGCTAAATTTGCTATATATTTCATCAGCTGGCTGGATACTTTATAACAATATATGGACAATAGTCATCCTGGTACGGTTCCTTTACTTTGATTCAGGACATGAAAAGAGTAGAGGCATCAGATATCTTATGCTGTAAGAGCAAATCATTAGTCCATCTCTCAAGCATGACATAATTCATGTATATCAATTACTTAGAATTTTACGAAAATTAAGATTCACTTTTCTTCCGAATGCAGGGCGTACGTAGGAATCTATGGTTGTCTTGTGAATGACTCACTTCCAGAAAACGCTTGCGTAAGTTGTGGAATGTACAAACGACCTTCATCTTTTTCTTTTGTCCTTTTGACTTTCAATCACATCATAGTCATCAGCGTAGACAATAACACGTATCCCTACAAATTCAAATACTAAATAGTTGTACATAAAGAACCCATGCAATTGCTGGAATACTTTACAAACTTAACTAATTTACTGTTAAAACAGTTATAAGTAGACATTAATTTACAAGAAGTAAAAATATGTACATTCAACAATAAATCCTTAATACTTCTTTAAAATCCTTACGCATCCCTTTATCTCTTGTATCCCATCGTAACATCGCTTCTTCCCCACTCAGTTGGAGACAGTCTTCTGTTGTTTTCCTCTTAGGACATCGATTCTGTCCCAAGAAACCCTTCTTCTCCCCCACCATCTATGACCTTGCTAAATTTGACCCTTAGGTGAGTTTTCTTATAGCTTTTGTCAGAAGAGACGCTTTCTCCTTTCGAGGAAATAATTAACAACATACGAGTAGAGTAGTACAATTTTCTAATTCCGTTTTTCTTAGACACATTATGACCTTCAAAACCCTCCTTTCGTTTTTACCAACAAACATAGCAATATCTTCCCTCTAGGCAAGTTTCCCCACTTTGTTTATGATATTTCTCTCATCCAAACTATTGCGGTGCCAACTCTTTCAAGTTTAACGAATTGACGTTCCATATCTCCAAAACCAGGCCACCGTTACGATAATGGAGCTCAATATCCCTTCCTTCCATTTTCCGCCGAAAGGCGGCTTGCAGAGTATTACAGTATACACAGAAAATATCTCGACCGAAATGGTTGTCCACTTTTCCACCAGTATATCAGTCTCTTTGTTTAACGTTGCTGTAGCCCTGCATTCCGGTCGTTCCGCTTCTTCATGTACATACACTTCTCTCCGCATTGCCACCTCATAGTACCCTTTAGCATTGCATAGCGCCAATGCTCACCACCGGAACTCCTATTTTTTATCATTAACTTCCTTTTGTCATTCGAAGTCCTTCTACAAGGTAGCAGACATCGCACATTACGCTAAAAAGTATGCGACACAATACTGGGTATTAAAAATAATTCTTGTGGGGTAATGTACCCGGGGTTCTCTCTTATACCGTATTATTTAACTGGGCATATTTTCCTCAAGGTTTATTTCGCGTGAATGAGAACTATGGTGATGATAATGGTCTGGTAATCATATTGGCTGTCAGAATTCTACCATTGTGTGGGAAAATTTATAAACGATCGATATAAAATAACGATCGTGTTTTATATCCAATAGCGATAAAAAAATCGCATGAAAACTTAAGAAAATTATTTTACTTAATTGACAGTATAAAGTTATTCGTCGATTTATAGGGGTAATAACTCTTTAATGAAAAGTTATTTTTTCAGCCTTCGGCCTTATCTCGGCCTCGGCAGATCCGACAACGACCGTAGGATAAGAGAGATGGATGCCAGGAAAATTCATTTTTGGGACTCATTCTTTCTTCTTACGAGAAGCGACTGCAACAAGCAAAAGAAGTATTTACATACTTCAAGCGCTCGGTGTTTACACACTTTACCACTCGCCGAAAGGCGGCTTGCAGGCATTAATGCAGATATAGGTAATATTTTAACTCTATTCTGAATATTATTATAAATTTAATCATCCAGAGATTTACAACAATTTAAAAATCAAGGGAAATTCTTTCTTATCATTGCCACGATGAGTTATATGAACAAGTCATTCTCGTTATAACCCTCTAATATTATCCTCTCAGTTACTGATAACCCTTCTCCTCTCTGTCTTGCTCTTCGTTTTTCTCTCTTTACATCAATCTATCATCTTTCCACATTTAGTCTTTATTTTCCTTTCTCTTATTTGGATTCTGCTCATCTTTCTTTCGCGCCACTCTATCTAATGCTACTCTGTAAAATAGCGAAAAAAAGAGACTGGAAGTGAGCAGGAAAGGATATCACTGACAGGGTAGTGATACGAAACCACGAGATGACCTGCAAAGAGTGAGAGAGAGCGGTCAGAAATATAGGTCCGATAGATTACCATCAGTAAACGAGTTTGATCGGCTAATGGTGTGTTTTGGAAGATCGTCGTTCAAAATTTATGGTAAAGAGATGTGAGCTTTTCATCGGAGTTGTAATATAGTAAAATGTTCTTCGACAGCTAAGGTAATTTTGCACATACGAATGGTATCAGTGATTGCCAGGGAATAATTATCTTTCTAAGATCTTTACTAACAAAAAAAAACACAAAAAATCCCATAATTTATATCAAAATGGGGACATTTCATATCACAGCGACTCAAACGTACGCATAAAGTTTCTCTAAATTATATACATAACATTGAGTATACGTTAATCTCCTCTTCTCACTTAAAACCCTTAAATCTATTGTTTGTATGATAACCCCATTCTGACTGACCTTGATCACATTTTATCAGACTTGATTTATGCCAAGTGTATCCAATTTCGTGGAAAAACACGACTATATAACCAAATTCGTATGATCCAGCAGCTGATTCTTTCCTGAAAATTTCTTAAAATATTCTCCTCATAAATATTTGAACATAAAACGTGAAGAAGCGACTTTACAATAGATTTACATAAAATAAAACTTAAACTAAAAATTTTCAATCGAAATGGTTAATTAGAACAATTCAATTTACAGTTCCGGTTATTATTAATAGTAGTAATATTTTTAAAAGTGCTTCCACATCTAAGATCATTTTGCACGAGTGAGCTTTTACAGAAGTCGAAGTCGTTCCCCACATGACTATTCGGAGGCACGGTTCTATTTCATAATTCTATTAAACGAATTTTTAAGGCAAAATTTTTACATTCCTGCAGATGGGTCATATTTATTAATTGGACACTGCTTAGCTTGGGCCTTATTAGCTGTCGGGTGATTTGTATTATATATGGGGTTCGTTGAAGGATTCTAAATTTGAGACGGGACTCCTCAATTACTCTTTAAAAATATTTATGAAGCGAAAGCTACTATCGTGTAACCGGGGATTAGGGAAGACTGGGTAGATAAAAGGAGAACTCTTCGCAAGGAAATGCTGTTTGCACAGAACGGAATATTGGATAGGTTGCGACGGTCTATTTTCAGTCAGGATCGCCGGAACAGTGGTTTCGAATGAACGTGGGAGGATTAGATGGAAATTGTGATAGGACGACCCTTTCTGTGGGAGGACGTTAGGTGTTCATCACCCATGCGGCGATGGGGCCTCACAGCAAGGGCTCGATTCGAGGTTCCCATCGCTGAAATCTATTGCTTGTTCGCTGAAAATCAATTACCTCTCTTCGATGTAGTGATACCCCTGCGGCTGTTTTCACGAAGAATCAGCTTATTTCTCTAGTTTATGCGACACGATGCGGATGGCTAGAATAGCAGCCATTTAACATCAAACCCCATCTTCGCCTCATGTGGAAGTAATAATGCAGATATTTTTAATTCTTCCTGAAATACAGAGAGTCAAAGGAAGGCATGCCATCCGTAGCAAAAGTCAAACAAAATTTATATACTTGATCTTGTTCTTCGTGATAAATTTTTAATTTGAACCACCTCAAATCTTAACAATTTCCAATAGGTAAAGACAATTCTAAGAGTTCATTAATATATTTTCGTGCGTAGTTATAGTATCATAATTATCAATGACGTATGGTATACCTGATCAAATTCTTACGCAATCGACGATCAAATTATTCAGCGGCAAAACGTCAGTCGATATAAATATTTAAATATTCTGTCATTTTCAATAGTAAGGCATCGTTTAAAAGGCCTTTTTAAGATGTATTGAGGTCAACTGATAGGACTTTGAAGGCTACCGCGTAACCGCTGTAACCGCGTTCTCAGGGGTATTGAATCCAGTGTCAAAGAGGTGGCTTATTACACGCTCGTTCGTCCATTACTTGAGTACTGTTGCACAGTATGGAATCCACACGAAAAGGGATTAATCTTGGAGCTAGAGTGCGTACAACACAGAGTGGCTCTTATCGTTAAGGGAGATTATAGTTTTGATAGCAGTGCATCAGAAAGATCGAAGCCCTCGTCTGGAAGGATAAGAATAGAACATCCGCGTATAGGCACAAGTTATTCCTGAAATTTTTCGTTCTGAATGTACCCCAAGTGATCCGTGTTCCCTATAAATTCGCGCAGAACATTGATTTCTGAATAGATAATTGAGAAATTGTATCAATCCTGGAGAATTATTTTCTTTTCCACATAAGAATGCCTACGAGGTCTATATTGTTCGTTTCGGCTAACATATTTCCACTTATGCTTATAGCCCCCTTATAATTACAACCCCAGTCTGATTCCATTTAATCTTTCCGGATGATATCAGACCATCGACTAGCAGTTGCGCAGTTCTCTTAACATTTTCGGTACAGATGCAGCAATTTCAGAACGAATACTGTCCGTCGTAAAATAATACTCTACGTTTACATTCTCCTGGCTCCTCCCGGTCTCGCGAATGTCGCAGGCAGAGCCGCGCCGTCCTATGGGTGCAAGGGGTGCTTCGCAATCGGGCGGAAGCATCTAATCTATCATAGCAGCAGTAGCCAATCATTATTATTGATATAGCAACATTATTTTTCGTTTTCCGTATGCACATGGCTTATCTAGGAAAGATTATGATTTAATAATAGGGAGTTGCAAACGTTTAGAAGAAAGAGTTACGGATTGCTGTTGTGATGGATCTGTTTTGGATGATATTGAACAAAAATTTGCTATTAAGAAACCTCGCAATGTACATTTTTTTAAGTTAAATATTTTCCGTATTTCTTATTTGCCTCCATTGCCTTAGAATGTGATTTTTTATGTTGCAATACGATTTTAATTAGAGACGTTAATATTTAGTTAGAATACATAGATTAGAATAGATTTAAAACATATAATTTTACGTTGTGCGTATCACGATGATAATTATACTCGAAAATAATGTGAACTATGAACTCATGATTCCAACTTACTAATATGTGTGAACGTTTGTCGAGGAAAATCGATATATTTCGGGCATAGACCGTTTGAAGTCGATAAAGAGATACCCGCGAGGTTTCTCAGTTGCATCATTCTAAGATTCTTGAATGAATTTACGATTCTCCGGATGCAACTGCATGAAAGATGAAAAATTTATCTACGATCTCGAGGATTCTTAAAGTATACAACATGTTGAGCATTTGACGAAATATCGCAAGTGCCATTGCCCTGATGGAAGAAAATTTTCTTAAGGTGGATTACGCTAAGATTTCTATGATGAAACCCCTTAGTAAATAGGTGTACTTCTCGCCCATAGGCTTCCTTCATCAAATCGTTTATAATAATAGAGTCCGAGAGTGGAAAAGCTTTAACAATCGGTAACCTTTCGAGAAACATTACACCTTTTAAGGTATCTGAGAATAGTTGACATTCTGAATAACGCCAAACAAAGGAATGAAAGCTCACATCGAACATGTGCGCCTTATGAGCAAGAAGGCTACTAACAAAGAAAGTTTTCCGTATGACCTTGGACCCGCAATGAAAACGCCAAGTAGATGTTTCATACTTGGATACAGATTAAGAAAAATATTTTCCCAACACAACTTAATTAAAGAATCTACTAGAGTAGAATGTGCGCATAAAGGATTCAATATTTAATCATCTATTAATGTTGATTACTATTAGTATAGTTCCAACCATAAAGATACTTTAATGAAAATTGGAACATTCAAGCCCTCTCACCACGACAAGGTTGTAATCCAAGAGAGGGAACAGTTTGTACAAGGAAATATATACATATCTACAATATTTACACACACGCGGGCGCATACGCATTGAACATTTTAGCCAACATGTGCGTGGGCGCTTAAATCCGTATGGAAGAGTGTCATAGTTTTCCAACCGTCATAAGTTATAAACCGTCGTACGATATTGCCATACCTCGTGGACTCGGCTGTCTTTGTACCCTTCCCTCACTGCAAATTTCACCCCGTCGGACACCCATGTCCCCGTGATCGTTCCTCCGCATCCTCGTGGTCGCAGTCATCCTGCCGCTCCACCTCTGCACACGTTGTGAACACCAAATTCCCTTTCAGCCGTAGCGGGAACACGGGGTGATATAGGGAGAAGGGTATCACCGAATATCTCAAAATCCCCTCCACCTCGTCCTCTCCTACTAAAATTCGTGGGTGTCCGACGGGGTATTTCCTGTTCTTGTTCACAAATGGATACAGAGAGCAAACTTCGAGGTATCGTATCATCTCACCGTTTGCCACGTCAGCTTTGTGTTGTAACCTCACACAGTTGGTCCTCCTTCCGTAAAAGACGTTGCGCGGGTTGATTGGGGGAATTGTTGGCGAATTGGGAAGCGAATTGTTGGAGATGAACATTGACAATTCGTCATTTACGGGAATCTCTCGATCGAAATCGCGCTCTCACTTCTCCACTACCTCGAAGCCTCCATTCCGAAGATCTGCCGTATTCCTCGCCGTAGCCCCGAACCTCGTAACCATTGTCTCCTTCAGGCTGCTAATTATTCTGTCTTCCACATAACACGGGCCCATCCCATCCCACTGGCTGCTGTATGCGGATGTCTCTGTGCTTCTCCTCCAACAAAGTCCATGAGAGCGTCTTCCTCGATTGCCGATGGGCGAGACGATATCCCCCCGGTGGAACTTGCTATTGCAACAGTTTCCCTAAATGAACTAACTCCTGTTGAAGAGAGGAAAATGTCTCGAAATCTTAGACATGCAGAACTCAGGATACGGACGTCTTGGGCGCAATATTTCCGTTTCTCGGTCTTCATGTCGAAGATGTATTCCTTTGACAACTCCCTATGCCACTCAAGGAAATCATCCCTCTCTTTGGAAGTCATGGAGTCGATGCCATACATTTCCACAGGAGGGAGAGGCCCCCTGCGATCCGAGTTCTCCTTCCTGTTAAAAAGGTGGGGGAAGTATCCTTTCGCCATCGATTTGTCTAATCCGAGAGCTGAAGGAAACTTAGACAGAGCTATAGGGAGGAAGTTCAACGAATCTACGAACCGCAGTTCGTCATAGGATATGCTAAGAATTTTAGTGCTTTTCATGATGAAATCCGGTTTTCAAGACGTGTATCGTAGAATGGCACTTAAAATAAAATTCCCATCATACCCGTTAGCATTAGCGATGCATGTGACGTGCTTAAATCCTAATTTTGCCAACGAATAATAAATAAAAAAACCAAAAATAATGTATAAAATCCTTGACAGGGTCTTCGGATTCGCATTGTTTCTTCTCGCAATCACAGTAGCTGATGAAGAGGATGGAGAAGTCACTAAGCAAACGTCACCGTGCGATCAACATTAGCAAGTTAAGAGTATGAAGGAATCTAGTGGCTCAGTCAGTGGCGAACTCAGTGGCTCGTCCTGTCGACATTCGATATCGTAAAACACGTATGAGTGACGAACAGTAGGATTTTTCACTTCCCTATTCTTCTTCGCGTCCTTCACAATCTGCATATGATATTTAGGGGAAGAGATCATGTACTTTTTACATACAGAGCAGTGAGATTCCCTACATTTATTATTCTTCCCCCCATTGTCTAAGTGTATCACGAACATACACTGTGGGCAGGCTTCTATAATGTCACAAGTCGATTTCCCTTTCCCTTGCGGGCGGAGATGATTCAGGTAAAATTCCCCCATAAATGTTCTGTAACACTTCACACACACAACAGAATTCTACCCAACTCCTGAAGGTGGAAAAGGTGGAAAAGGTGGGGTGTTGCGGCAGTGGTCACATGACACTGTGCATTTATAACTGCCTCGGTGGTCATATGGGAGATGGCTCAAAGGACACTAATAATTGCACGTAAAGGCACCGGTGATAGATTTAATTAGATTATAATGGGCATTCCAATAAATCAAGTCAATTTTTTTCGGTCACACCCTCCCATTTTATCACGCGGTCCTTCAAAGAGATGGCTGCGGCAACAGCGGACGAAACGTCTGTTCTACACCACGAGACGACCCGGTTAGAAGCCCGAGAGAACTTCATTCAGGACCTTTCTCCCTTTGCGACCATCGCGGAAGACTATCTGATAGTGAGGGAGAGCGTCCTGAAATGTCCTCACCTCTTTGATCCCCGCACCTCTCTCTTCTATCACAACACCGGCCCTTTCACAAAGGGAGATGGCTCTCTCCTTCAAAGCATGTTTGCTTTGATAGAGTCTTCGGGATTCCGCCGCTGTTTCCGCGTGGGTGGAAATCCCGAGACATACTGTAATGGGCAGACAAAGGTTGTCGTCGTTCCCGATGACGAGGATCGACATTTTGCGATGGCAAAAGCTGTGAAAATCCATCCTTTTCGGGAGACGCAGTGCAGGGCTACGACCAACAAGTACATCCACATGCTGGAAGGGAATTGATAGCAATCCGTTGAGGAAAAAGTACTCGTTGCTCTGTATAATTTTCTCATCACGTTGCAAGATGGGCAACTGATCGATCCTCCGAGAAGAAATATTTACATCCCTTTTCGGATGCGCCTCATTCTGCACTGTCATCCAGCCTCTTTCTGAACCTCCCACTCGCGACTTCCAACAAGGTGTCGAACATCGAGCTATACCACTAAAGAGGGTCCGTTCCTTCGGAGACTTGACGAATCGCTATCGTCATCTCCCTCCCCCAAATCTGGAATTTCCGGACGAAACTTTTGTTCTCCCGGACTATATTAAAATAACTCCCACCACACATCTGGTTAATCGATGGGGAAATGGGGGAGTCATTTTCCGGAAATAACTCACCGGTTAGTGCTGCCGGTTCAGAGGTGTAGTTTTATGCTAGATCGTCGACGAATGATGGAATTTCTCCGGAATTCTCTCCCGCAAAGATCGCTCTTGGGTGATCATCATCACCATCCCGAGGAAGATCCTTTGTAAACTCAACCGTCGGTGCAGATGGACCCTCGAAGATTATTGGATAGGTATCATCGTCAGCGCCGTCGGAGGGTCGACCTTGTGAAATCGCATGCGGCTAAGGATCTAAGATGAGCGACGGAGTATCCCCCGCAGCATCCGATTACGAAACAAAGTTACTCTCTTCCATGAAGTAATCCATCATCACGATGTAATGTCTTAACCCCGAAAGAGCCCACTTTAAAAATTCATGCGTGTTGAAACGGCCATAGCGGAATATAGTACCCTGACAATCGCAGATACCGGAATCAACTTGAAGGTGAAATCCATTTCCGGAGGAAAAGCGTGAATTTCGCGTATACACGCACACGAGCACTCACAGTGTCAATGGTAAATGGATTGACTTTTCCAATACCACGGGGATTTCAAGCCAAATTTCAAAGCTTGATCACGTGACAGTAGAGATCGACGTGATTGGCCAAAGAACTTTCACCTTTTCCGAAACATTCCGAAGAGTTTCATCCCTGAACTCTTTTGTCGGAAATTTTAAACCCTACAACAGGTACTCGCCTGAAACAATAATACAAGCCACGCTAAAAGGGTCAGAAAGCAACTGGCAATTGAAACATATTGTGCTCAGGTAAGAAAAGCCCGTCAAGCTGAGTCCATTCCTCGAGACTACAGATCCCACCCGATAAGTGGGCGGCGAAGGGGTGTAGGAGATGACGAAGCGGAGGGTGCGAAAGACAGTGGGTTATGATCTTGCGATGTGAAATAATACAAACCAGGCGGTCGTGTAAATCGGGAATGATGTTTAACGGGACTAATGAGACAGAGTAATCGCTATTGACTCAACGAAATCACATTTTTTTCTTCATCGTGAGCTCACATTGACGGACAAACATTCAATTTGAATGCAAATATGGAAATGTTATAAGAATTTAAACAATGTAATAATAATAAAGGACTTTATTCAGGGCGAGATTGAGACTAACAAGTCTCTTCTTACATCTAACCCTTCGTCATATGAGACAAGAAAAGAGAGAGATAGCTTGCAAAAGTACAAAGAAGAAAACTACTTTGTGGATTAAAAAACCTAAGCTAAGAGCTCAGG
>KZ309298.1:11894-24612 GCA_000376725.2 Ladona fulva | reverse complement strand
AAAAAGACACAAGAAAAATACAATAAAAATTATAAAGAAGATAAAACACATTAAAACTAAAAAAGGGAAAAAATAAATAAATAACTTTTTGATGGCGGATAAGGTAAGTAATATAATAATAATAAAATAATAAGACAAACATAAATACATCCGATAACGATAGCTTTGAAAACGTAACGAAGTTTTCTTTGAACACGTAATTTTTTATCAAAATATTCATAATCATTTTATCAAGATTATCTTAGATCTGAATATGAAGCAATAGTCGTATTTTACGACCAAGAGAAATCGTTTATGCAAATTATCTCATTTTATATAATTTATCTGCCATTCATTTCCTATACAGTCTATTGAAATCTCCATTAATCTTCCAAAATATTCGAAAGGAGCTCGTAAAATTCAGAGGGAGATTTGAATAATGTGAAATAATAATAGAATATTGTAAAATGCAGACAAAGGAACGTTAAGATCTGGCGTAAACCATAAAAAAATAAGCCTTGCCCTTCTCGTGGTGCTAATGTATTATTTTTTCTCCGGTTCATTTCCAGAATCACATGACAATTCCAGAGAAATAGAATAGAAGTCCCAAAATATAATATTTTAGTGATACAATTACTCATTCCGGTGATGTTCCTTACCTTAATTGATCTTCACTCTCTAAAATCAACTGCAGGTTTATCAATTGAATAAGCGAAGGAGAGGTACCAAAAAATATTAAAAATCAGAATTTCTTGTTAAGTTGGCATTTACTTTAATTTTATATAAGGAAGCAGCTAAGGAGATCTCGAATTTTTATCGCAAAATTAATTCGGAGTCTGGAATTGAAACGGTAAAATTTTAATCAAATTCTTGCAAATCGGTTTGTAACCCCTGGTTAAGGACAGTTTACAATTATGATTTTATTTCGAGTAAAACATCTGAATATACTGGCCTACACCTGTTACTCTAATTATATAGTAAAAAATCATCATGATACATAAGACACTGCAGGTTAACTTTCAGCAAATTAAATTTTCTCCAAATTTAAATCATGATAATTTCACTTCGCGGATATTATTTCCTAAAATTGCAAGCAATTTCTTTAGCACTGTGCAAATCTTTAGTTTTCTGTATTTAGTCTAATTTCTTCTATATCTATGAGAAATATCTCGCTTATACATATATGCATACTGAAACGAATATTTTTCATTAAAATCCTGCCAATGTGATTTCAAATATTTGAAAATCTCTTCCGTATTCGAATTTGCTTGTGCGAGAGAGATTCTTTTTGCAATGACAGTAATTGAAAGTTGGCAATATCTGAACATAAAAAAATTAAAATATAGTTATGAAATTAGATAAAAAATGTAGTCAGTAATAAATACCTCGATACGCAGTCTTTCATTCTCATTCATTGTAACTGAAACTGTCTTTGACCAAAGTTTGGAAAAATGTTCCGGATTAAGACTGAATTTGAATATCAAAGTACACCTAGCTCCACATAAATCTTACCACATTCGACGCAACCCGCATAGCTAGCTTGAAGCACGAAGTGAGCGAGTCTAAAGTTTTCTTTGCATTCTATTTGCTTTTGGAAGGAGGGAGCCGAGTGAAACACTTTGTCGGCGCCTTTTTAAATCGTCGTTAAACGCGTTGAAGGCTATTATATAATTATTATTACCAAAAACATCTTTTTTAAATTTAGTGTTGCATTTTACTATGTTAGCCGTATAGCACTAAAAATTACTAAAGGTCGGATTTTCTCAACTAGGCCTGAATCTTACGATTAATTTACTCTTCTCCGGACTTATCGGGTAGAATAATTTTTGCTGTCCAAAATATCCTCTAATAAAAATATGATATAATTGTATAATTGAAGATAACGATTTGATTGCGTTTTATGCTCTTCATATCCGTAGGACGAACTTTTCCGTTAGAAATAATCTAAGGTAGCTTTTAAAATGTAAGATTATTAAGAGAAAGATCACTACCACAATTAAGTTAAAAGATGAACAAAAACTCACCGACAGATGAAGAAGATAAATAATATATGGAATAAGAAGGCAATCAACTCTATTTCAACTCATTAATTTTGCAGATAAATGCTCTTGAGAAGGGAACTGAAATGAAAGTATAAAACTGCAAAACTTACAGAGGAAAGCTGAGACGAAAGACGTCATCTGGACAAATACACAGAAAAAGAATCGTTCAAGCTTAACCTCTAGAAGAACTCTCAAAATTAAGAAACACAACATATCACTAGGTAGTAAAAAAGTAAATTACAATGAAATACATCAAATAATTATTGTAGATATTATAGAAATTTTAAATTCCAATAAATCAATAAAAACAACGTAAACATTAATTGTAATGCTATCATGCTGATATCTAAGGTTTGTGTAATTAAGTTTAAATTGTTAATTTAATTTTGAAGAAAGTAACATAGATATTAGAGCAATGGAACTCTCTATTTTGTTACTTATTCATCTAATGATCTGATGAGTATTGATTTAATCTATGAATCACTGCTTATTGTTTAAAATTCTGCGGAATACAAAATCCTTTTCACAAATCAAATTATTAATTAATTTACGATGAAATAACATCAACACTCTAGTAATACTTTCCTGAAAATACTAAACCAGTTCCAATACAAATAACCGTGTAATAAAATCAAGTTTATTTTTATTGCAAAATGATGCTTTCCAAATAATTATCTGATGCTAAATTTCTCTCTTGCTTTAACTTATTTAACTCCCACAAGACAACTCCCGCGCAATCTTTCTCGCTGTAACCTATGCCATAAGCTATCCCACTGCACGGTATCTTTTTCTGTGTGTTAATTACGGCATGTCAGTTCTTTCATAGGTCACACAATTACATATGTCAGCAACTGACTTGCAATGATAGTGAGATTTGGCGCCGTTTGTGACAAATTCTCATCTGGGTTTTTCCCGTTTCATCCAGAGGGAAGAGATGACGTTCCCTTTTACCCTATCTCTTTGAGTATTTACATTTACATTTACATTTGAACCCTGCAAACCGCTAGAGCGCATGGCAGGGGGTGTAAAACACCGATATACCTATCTAACCTGCACTGCTGTTCGCTTCTCTAATCCCTTCTCATTGTTTCTCATTCCTCTCATTGTTTCCATTTTCTTATGTTTTGCCCATCGAAAGGTGTTGCTTGTTTTCCCCTTCCAGTCTTGAGCAGAATCCGGCTCAGACGCAAGCTGTGTGAATATATGCCACAAAATGCTGTTCTAGCCGTCACTTTATTTCAAATTTTTCAAGGGATGGTCACTTGCCTCGATCCTTCGGAAATAACGGGATCTGATGAGCGATGTTCCCCTCTTTGTGAGAAGGAAAGCTAGATATAATATGAATTGTAACAACCAATTTTAAACCACTGAATTAATGCATCCTGACATTTGTGTTAATATAATACAATTCTCCTACGTTAATGCCACCAAACCATGGATACTAATAAATAATTGTGATATTAATAATATAAAAAAATCCACGCAAACACTGCAAGAGGAGCTAGGACCATAGAGTAAGGATAGATAGAGCGCGCATGGACCTTTTGCGCATGTGTCGAACACCTCCTCGCCCACCTCGGATTAGAAGGGTAAGCTGCCGGAATCCTGCCGTTTAAATGTATGGGAAATCGGTGCACCGTATTCGGTTTTTTGGAATTTTAGAACATATTATAGGTTATTCCGTTTTAATTTGAGCCATTTTATAATGTCTATGGTTTGAGTAATGTAAATCAATAGTTTAAAATCTGTATTTTGAGAGTAATACACTGTAAAAGAGAAAAACGTGAGTGCGTGTGCTAGCAGCCGGTTTCTTTCCATTGAGTTGTATTGGAGGTCAGAGCCTTTTTTAATCTGGTAAAGCTAACTTTATTTTGATATTGAATCATTTTTATGGTTTCCGTAATGTAACTCTGTAGTTTACATCTAGTTTATGAAAGAAATATAACTGTGGGAGTGAAAAAAACATGTTGCTGATGCCATGATACGCGAGGATTAACGAGGAAACCTTTGTTAGAGGAGGAAGAGTAAATTTTAATTCGTTAAATTTAGAATTAGATAGCAATTTCACAATTTGAAGGAAAGGTTCCTTATCAATTAAGTTATAATATAATTTAAGTGAAATTTCAAGAGTACAAACGAAGCTACTAGCTGATAAAGTAGATTTTGTACATGGTAGTTTGTCTTCTTTTTTATCGGTGAAGGAGAAAAATATTATTACAACAAGGAAGGGATAAACATTAAAAGGAGATAAAAATTATTAGCAACCTTTATGAGGACCTCTCTTGATTAAAGATTTATAGATATAAAATAAATTCCATTTTTACATTTAAAGGAAGAATTGAAGTAAAATTCATAGTTTGCGATTACCTTCTTACTAACCCTGTCATACACCGGAACGCACATGCAGGGTATATGTGTGGATTAAAGTAAATTCTATGCCTTTCCAGTAAAAGAAGAGAAGATTGAGGGATTCAGTAAACAGTGGATTTTGTTCCCTTTAAAACATACTTGACATCCTAAACATGCTCATTACATTTCGCTGAGGAATGTTGCGACAGGGATAACTTTTGCAGCACTAATAAAAATGTTTTATTATTTGTTGTTGTGAATGCGTAAAACGAATCTCATATAAATAATTTTCGGTTTTGAATGATAAGCTCCAATCAGTTCCTTCTTAATCGTGAATATAAAGAAAATAAAACATAGAAAACGGGTAAGGGTTGTCTAACACAAGATGGTGCGCACCCAGGAATAATCCCAAGGAAGAATGGACTTGAAAAAAATCGGTTTCTTCCTAATCGTGAATATCAAAATAACAAAATATTAATAAAATTACCTAATATAAAAATACCCCGTGAATTGACTACAGAAACCAATGTACTGCTGAAATTATCAAATAAAATTTCCTCAAACCTTAATAAAATTTCCTCAAACTAAATATTTATAACTTATTTTTGATTCTTATTTCAAGAAAAACCAAACTACTACTTAATATTTCTAATTAAAATCAACTATCAATAAGCAAAATTTAATTATAATGTTTCAATCTGTACCAATCATTACTGTTTAATATTTCAATCATCAGTGGGCCTAGAAAGGTCAATTAAGAGATTAGAAGGTATTAAATCTCGTGAAGGTATGTTGTAATCGTTAATTTGTATAGTCTAAATTCTGTGATGGAATCTGTCACCATTGAGTTCTTCAGGTCCGATTTACACGCTCGTCTTCCGAGATTTGTGAAATTCAAACTGTTTCGGGAATGATATCAAGGCCTTCGAAAGTGACAAAGTTTACAAGTTCCCACCAACGTTTAAACTATTGCAAATGGTAAGAAATAGATAGAAATTCGAATGAAAATCCTTAATAAAACTAGCTTTTAACAAAACTTTCGGAAACCTTATACGTATACTACCTACTCCTAATTTATTCTTGCGTAACTTATTGTCTCCCAGGCGATAATACGAACGTTGACTTAAATTTCCTATAAATTGTTTTAAGAAGAGCCACGATCCAGAAATATTTATTAGATGCAATCAAGTCAATTAGGTTCTGTTTGTAGACACTTAGCATTTCGCAAGAATTTAAAGAACGATTTATCTTCTTTTCGGGTTTTGGGCTAGCATAATTCCACACAAAAACACTAAATAAAAATTTTTATTAATATCTTGACATAAATTTCGCTTCCTATAATTTTCCAACGTTATTTGCTTTCTAAATGCACATTTCCGCCAAACATTCCGTGTTCGACCGCACAACCACTTTTGAATTGCCGCGGAAAATAGTCGGGCATTACGGGTGAGGTCTTTGCGACAGATTTTCCCTACTACGCAGCCGGAATGGGCGCTCTATATACCTTTACTCTATGGCTAGGACCATGGTATCTCCTCCATGTTTTTCCTCTCTCTCTATCTCTTCTCAATGCTCGCTCGCCTGAAGCTAACTACTCCTGCGTCCAAGGTGGTAAGATTTATGTGGAACTGGATGTACAATATGTTTCAACTAAAAAGCTGAATTTTGCATTCACTGAAAATATAATTCCTAGGAAAGGTAATCATAGGATATTTTAAATATGCAATTAATTAAAAAATACATTATTTGAAGAGGATAAAATGTGTACAATATTACAGTTTATTGCTACGATGGCAACTCCTGGATCATACATAAAACAAAGGAAATGAAAGTTCCAAATTAACTCCTAGACATTGAAAATTTCTGCTGCTTTTTCCCGATAGAAGATGCACACTTTAGAATTCCCTTCACCGTATGACAGGCTTTCATTCTCACTCGTTGTAATTAAAAACTCTCTTTGGTCAACTTTTGGACTTACGTTCCTGATTAAGGCTGCAATTAAATATCAAAGTACAATATGTTTCAACTAAACAGCTGAATTTCGCATTCAGAGAAAACGAAAATATAATTTCTGGGAAAGGTAATCGTAGGATCGTTGGCAATTGAATTAAAGATGCATTATTTGTAGAGGATACCGTTTCTGAAATATTACGCTCTATTGTTACGATGACAACTCCTGGATCGAACTTATAACTAAGGACGTGGAAGTGTTTCCCAACTGACTCATATACATTGAAGTATCTTGTTGCTTTTTCCCGATCGAAGAGGCTGAGAATAAGTTAAGTAATAAGAATGATATTGTTCCCGGGCAAAAATCGGAGAACTTTTGGGTGGATTGTTTTCTATTCCACAGTTAACGAATCATGTACTTGTAATCGTGAAATATAACGCGCTATACATAGTACTGCACGTTCTCCGTTTTAAATTCCCTCCTTAAGTATAGCCTTGATTGAACCAACATTGAATTCCGCGTTGCTTTAACCGTTCGACAGGCTGGCGTAGTGGGTCGCGGCACCTAGGTGCGACGCTAACTGTCTCGGGTTCGAATCCGGTCGCGGGCGCTTCTGGGATTAGAGGGCCGCCAACCCCACCGGAAGCTTTTTCTTCATCCTAACTTCGAAATTAACGGATTCGAGCCCGTACTTTAGTGTTGCGGGCGCCAAAGACCCGCTCCCACCCCTCGAACCCGCTTGGCGGGCGGCCAAATCTTTCATTTACAAAATGTTTTCAGTATATTTTTTCTCGGCTGAAAGAATTACAATTTCAACCTATTCCAGTTCAACACTCTCAAAAATGTGCACTGCTGAGCTCAAATTGCAGAAGAACAGGATTTTTGGAATGCAGGCAGCCGACTCAAAATTTCCCTAAATTGTAAATTGGGTGTCTGCATTTCAAAAATCATTTCCACATATTGGGCCCAGCTGTGCAACTTTCTGAAAGGGAAAACTCAGAAAGCAATTAGTTAGACATTTTTGAGCATCGAATGACTGAATTATTCAACCCGCGAAAATTAAGACGGGAAAAACCTGGCATTCTCGAATTCCGCACTATGAAAAAGAGTGAATGAGCTTTCACGCATATTACATACGCACGTTTGATTTTGCATTTACTGTGGTGTAAACTAGTCTTTATACGATTCTTGATGAGTAAAAAAGGATTGAATTGGCAATCTGAAGAAATAAACTGAACTCTATTTATTTACTTTTAATTCACGGAAAAAGGAAATTAATTCATGTTTTGTTTTATTCGTTTACTTATATTAAAGTGCTAAGATTTCATTATGTCAACCGTGAAAACGAGGTGCATTTTAGCTAATAATGCTTATTAAATAAAGCACATAGGGTGGAGATGATGCTTTCTAAATAATAGCTCATCAACATTGCTCTAAGAGCAACCCACCTTGATACCGAAGTCAATGAAAGAAATAGCTAAAGCTCTTGTTATTTGCGCAATTGGTACATCCCTTTTTTTTCCCTCTAGGAACAACTTTTTCCCGATTTTTTTTAACAATGAAAATAATTTTTAATTGCTGCGGAACACCTCACTACGAAGATTATGCCGATCCGCCTTAATTTTCTCCTTTTCAGTCAATTCTACCACCAAAGAACGTCTTTCTTAGACTCATTAATAAAAATTCATGTAAATTAACGCACCATCCACTTTACATATAACTATTGCCAAGGATTATATATATGAGGAATAACGTATTTATAATGAATAGCAATAACTATCATAAAAATTAACGAGAAAGATTGCAATGAATAATAATTTACAATTTTACTTCGTCGCGACGAAAACAACATGAACTGTTGCTGTCAATTTTAAAGACAGGGACTGCTAGAACTTTTACAAGTTATACCATACTAGCTGAGCAACAATGGTGAAGCCTTCCAATTTTTCCTCACTTCTTTAATATTTTCGTTTCTCCTTTGTTTTGTCTCTCAATCTACCTCGACATAATTTCCGCCTTCATTCTCCCCTCTTTATCGCTCCTCAGAAATAAATTACCATTGCTTCCATCACTCTATGGTTTCTTTCTGACAAAGGAACAAGAATTAATTATTCGATTAACTGTGAAAATTTCCTATCCCGTCAGAATTAACGAAAGTGAGTAGAAATATTGTATTAAAATATAGCAAAAACGGTGAATGCTTCAGTTATATGGTAGGTATAATTTCACGAAGGCTATTGTTTTCCTTCTTCCTTTTCCTGTTCCTCGGGAGCTAAACACTTCTCAACTCTTATTAAAACTCAACTTTCTTCCTCGCGGTAAACAAGTGGTCGGAAAGCTAAAGCTATTTCAAAAATCATTTCCATGTAATGGGCCCAGAAGTGCAAAGTTCTGAAAGGGAAAACTCTAAAAGCGATTAGTGAGACATTTTAAGGTATAAGGAAACTGAATTATTTAAGCAAAACCGAAAAATGAGGACGGGAAACGATGGAATTTTCAAATCCCACCCTATGAGAAACAGTAACTGAGCTTTCTCATACATTGCGTATACGCGTTTAATTCAAATTTATCTGTGGTATAAAAGATATTATTACTATTAGAGTGGTCTCGTTGAACGATAAAACAATAGGGAAAATAATGAAGAAGGAAACTATTAACTACATTGGAAATAAATACTTAAACAGTTCCATAAAACATTATTAATCCTGCATAATATTAAAAACTAGCTTTTCATTCGCAAAGTCAAGTAAAATTTATGTAATTATCCCTAAAATATAAATATTTATATACTAATAATTCATTTGTCGACCCACTATATACGTCTGTACGTAATTCTTTTTAAGAGAGTAGCTCTCGTGTTATAGAAACTTCTGGGATCTTGTGAAATTGACTTTATCCTCTCAATAAGTTCCTTTACATTGCTTAGTCGACATTATATACTAATGGAGCTCCTCATTAGTTCACAGCTTCGGTAAAAAGAATATACCTTCAATATGTTCGCACTCCAGGAGGTGGGCCGCAAAGCTTGAAGACGAATTCCCAAACCGATAGCATCGTTGGTGTTTCTCTGCACTGACGAGGCTGTTACTTAAACAATCGACGGGGAAGAATCTCGTTTGTCTCGAGATCTTATAAATTGTGGCGGCACCTTCTAACTTAACAAATGATATCACCTTTTTTAACTCTTCTTCCACCTTCAAAACTGTGTGCTTAGTATATATGTCTCTTAGTATTACCTTGAGAGTACCTGATTTAGATTTAGAAATTTACCCCGCGAGCCGCTGATAGGCGTATGGCAGGGGGTGTATGGACACCAAATATTCGTACCTAATCTATCCTGTTAGCCTTTCTAATGCTCCGAGGAAAAAACGACCAGAAGTAGATATCTGTTCTAGCGATTATCTTCTCATATCGCTTGGTCGACGCCTCTCGTAGATCGCGTTCGTTTTGAACTAGAATTATGATGTCTTTGACCTCGTTTGAAAATTCTGGGCTGATGAATTTATCGAACAGCTTCCGTCTAAATTCTGATCTTCTATCCTGTAGTGAACTCCATCCGAGGGAGTTTATCATTGCCGTAACGCTGCTATCGAATCTGAAATCTCCGCTAACGGAACGTGCCGCTCTACGTTGAACCATCTCTAAATCTGCGACTAGACCTACTTCATATGGATCCCAAACTGCGCTGCAGTATTCGAGATTGGGTCTAACCAAGGAATAATAAGCAATTTCTTTGACTTTTGATTGACATCCTCTAAGAGTTCTACTTGTTAAACTTTGCATTTTATTAGCCTTTCCTATAAGATCACGGTTATGTTCTTTGAATGATAAACTACTGCTAATTGTAACTCCTAGATACTCATTATGACTCACGAACTCTAAGGAATATTCTGATATTTCAAATTGCAAGCTGTTAACATTCTTTGAACGTGTTAAGATCATAGCAACGCACTTCTTTATATTCAAATCAAGCTGCCAGTCTTTGCACCACTTAGATATAACGTTTAGGTCGTTCTGAAGGATTATGCTATCTTCATCTGACGTAATCGCTCTGTATATGAGGTTATCATCTGCAAATAATCCAACCCTGCTCCTTACATAATCTACTATGTCATTGATGTAGATAAGAAATAAAATCGGCCCTAGAACACTACCCTGCGGAACTCCTGATGTGATGAGTACTTTATCGGATAAAATTCCGTCCAATGCAACTCGCTGAGATATATTTTCGAGAAAGGATTTGATCCATCCGACTACTTTTTGTCAATCGCGTAGGCATTTAGCTTTTGAATTAGCTTTGTATGAGGTACGGTGTGGAAGACTTTCCTGAAGTCTAGAAATACTGCATCTGTTCTAACACCCTTATGTGCTGCTTTAGCTATGTCGTTTATGAAATGGGTTAACTGAGGCTCGCATGACCTCCCTTTGCGGAATCCGTGCTGGTTCTGACTAATTGCTCCATTCTCCGACAGAAAGCGCATTACTGAACTCGCAATGATATGCTCCATTATTTTACAAAAGATCGAGGTGAGCGAGATATGTCTATAATCATCGGGTTTTAAGTCGTGTCCTTTCTTAGGAACTGGAGTTACGTGCGCTGTTTTCCATGATGTGGGAAGAGTACAATCATCTAACGATTTTCGGTAGAATACGAGGAGAAAGGGAGCAATCTCATAAGCTAAAGTTTTTATGACTATTGCTGTGATTCCTTCGGGTCTCGGGACTTTTTTTCTTTCAATACCTCGCGATGACTTTTCTATTCCATCCACTGATAACTCGATGGGGTACATATCCGACTCGATACGCTTAGTAGAATCATTAACGAAGCCGTTGTCTACATTAAAGCATTTCCGGTAATGCTGATTAAGTAAGTTCGCTTTTTCAATTGATTCCTTAATAGAAATTCCCTCCTCGTTGATTAGGCTGGGTACGGAAGACTTACCTCCACGAGTTTCACGAACATATGACCAAAATTCTTTCTGATCGCCGCTTAATGATTCTAATAAGTAGCTTTAATCACTGTTCGAATAATGGAAGATGGCAGGAAAATGATCTTGTTACCAACATATTATACGCGTAGAGAACATTTCCGACAATAATTAATGAAGCATGTATAGAGAGGTTCTTTAGAAATATTTGAATATAAGAAATATCAGGGAAAACAGAAAAAAAACGGGTCTACGTCAATCGAAGGGCTCCCAAAAAAAACCTTTATAACTGCCAGTTTTTTATAAAACGGAGATACCAGTTACGAGCAAAATCACCGATACTAGAGACGTAGTTTAAGGAAGAAAATAAAGTTGAGAACAGCGATGACCTTTTTAATTCCGTACCAGATAGAACTTTAAAAGAAAGGCTCGCTATCTCCACAATAGAATTTTACGAAGTGGAAAAATTGTATGGCATGAGCGTGGCGAGGTATCCTTTGAAGGACATTCGTTATCTCAATCGAACATTACAGATCTCATAAACGATTGCAGTCTTAAACTGACTGATACCTAACTGCTGGCAGTCATAAACGGACTGATAGCAGGTGTTTTGTAATGTTTTGCGGGTGATGAATAAACTTCATTCGCGACATGGAATCCATAGGGGGTGCATAAACCTGAATAAAAGAAATAAATATAAAATTAATTTAGGGATGAATATGATCTTATTGACATGCGTAATCTAGAGGAACACTACGATGAATATGCCATTCCCTTAAGTATTTATCACGTATTAAGTAAGTGACACCTTTAGTAAGTACGCATGGCCGTTTCTACAGACATTAAATACGGGGAAAATATAAAATCAGCTTTCCAAAAAATACATTAGAAAATTAAGAGAAAATCAGCCGATACAATCCGATAAATGTGGTAAATTTACCTCACACTTTGATATTTTAAATAAAGTTACATAAATTATTATGTGACTCAAAATCTTGATGCAATGGCCGTTATAGTTGTGCGTTTCAGCAAAAATATAAAGAAGTAAATGTGGCGCTATTTTACTGACCAAAACACGCGAACGTACGGAAGTATATTATACCGAAATTACTTCACATTTACAATCACGCTTTCTATATTAATAACAATATGACACTAGCTGATGTTAACAAGAAATTTTACATCAGGTTTGGAAGAATTTATAAGGTGAGGTGAACAACGTGACTATAAAACCTAAATTTAATGTTTGTGACATGGTACAAATATCTAAGAATAAATTAGTGTTTGATAAATTATACGAAAGCAGTTTGACTGAGGATTCGCAGCATAATAAAAGTACACCTGTAGTTTAAGTTGTGGAGGATCAAAGAGGTAAAGAGACTGATAGAAAGTGTTATGGACTGGAGCTACAGCGTGTCAGAATTTCTACTTTGTGTGCTTAGAAAATACATAAAATACTTATATAGTTA
>KZ309297.1:97405-131314 GCA_000376725.2 Ladona fulva | reverse complement strand
TAGATATTATGAGACCCCCCTGCTACCTTGGACGATCCGACAATGAGCGCAAAATAAGAGAGATAGATGCTAGGACGAGTCGATTTAAGAATTCATTCTTTCCGCGAACTATACATGATAATAATAGGCTAAAAAAATAGTCCGAACGCCCGGTGTTTTCACCCCCTGCCACACGCCGTAAGGCGGCTTGCAGGGTATTTATGTAGATGTAGATGTAGATGTATCAATGAAACAGACTATTCTGGCTGTTTCTGAACCCTACACAATAAATAAATGAGAATCGGCGATTCAGCAAACAAATATTTTCGGAACGAACCGCCCTCGCAAGCAGAAATATCATTTCAACAGCAGTGTTTAGCTTTCAGCGGAAAATGCGAAAATTGACATCTGTCGCGACGGAAATTGGGACGCTCATCTCGAAAGATATGGCACCTCTGATCCATTGGCAGTGGAATTCAAACAAGGAAATAAGATGAAAGGGAACGAGGCATCATCGGCATCTGAAGTGAGGCACCAAATGTATTCCACATGGCAGCCAGAAAATCAATATTCCGAGTGAGTGAAGACGAAGCATGGGATTTCCCGAAACATCCCAACGCATTCGCGAATCCCTTCGGGTGCAAGTTCCAAATGTCATGCTGGATAGGAAGAGAAATTGTAGACCGAGGTGAGAAAATATACATCGCCGTCGCATTTTGCGCCACGAAACGATTTATTTTTCCAGAACTGAAAGAAGACTCATCCGTTAAATTGAGTCCGTCTCGCGCAAACACGGATTTCAATTGGCCAATTCCAATAGCCAATCAGAAAGACTTAGAAATTTTCAAACTATTGCAGAATCTGTCTGTAAAGTATTCAGCCCGAAGGCCGGTTGTGACCTCACCCCCACTACCATCAGCTGTGAACAGCTAGGAGGAGGAAATGAGGCTTACTAGGCAACATGAGGAGTGAGGTAGTTTGTCGTTGCTTTCCTCACTGAGATAGAGTGCTATAAGCAGAGCAATCCCACGTCCAGATGAGGTGTGAGCTTTTGCTCTTTGAGGTAGTTTACCGACTGCCTAAAATTGACTGCAAAGCTATGCATTAAGCTTTACATTTATCAGAGTTGAAAAATCAAGAAATTATGTCTAAGAATCCAAGGGCTCCAAGGGCAAAATACATCACTTCCATATGAGGAGTGAGGTAGTTTTCTCTTTCCTCCCTCACCTAGCCAGAATGCTATAAGCAGAACAAGCCCACATTAGTGAAGCACAATAACTCTACGAGTAACACTTCGTAACGTTGCATAAGGAGAATCCTTTATTAATGCAATCATTCAGCATGACTTATACCTCAGCAGCTTTCATATCATCACTGCCATGAGCAAGACTGAGATAAAAGTATATAAAAGATTCATTTTACTTTATCCCATACCAAAAGGCATGATAAATATTCCATCCATCAAGATATGATAGCAATGCCTATGGCAGAGTATGGATGTAATTATATTTTTATCGATTACGTCACACAAGGACGAAGTGCGGTTTCAAACTCATAGTGAAAATTCTATAGCACTCTAAACAGAAACCAAACTGAACGCCATTAATTCAATCACATTATTCTATTCATGTTATTTAGTTAATTTTCAACTATTTAATTTCTTCGATCAATTTATTTAATTAGTTTATCTTGATAAAACCGGTTGCGTTAATTTATCGATAGAATGTTTTACACCTTTATTTTTTACATTCATTTACATGATTAATCGGCGTGCGGGTAATTTGCCAATTTGTAGTTAAAATAGAAACTGAGGTGAATCCGTGAATTTGACGAAAATATATTTCAACATGAAAACACGGTTAGAAAGACTCATCTAGCAATTTGCACTAAGTTTATTAAGCATAATTGATATTTACAATTTAAATTAAGAATGATCAAAACTTATTATACAGCCTCGCCACTATAAAATTAATCAGATGATATACGAAATAAATGGCGGATATGCGCCAATATTCCGATTTATTCTCATGGAATAACCACAGAAAAATTAATATCACCGTTTATAAATTTGATAATTAATCACGCGTAATTTCTTTACTACATGTACAACATTCACCAAATAGTGACGTATTTGATTTAATAAAGATTTATTTTTCTGTAATGCAAGTAATAATGCAATTTTTAGTATTCAGCATTATTTTGAGCATAAAATTTAATGAACACAATGTGTAGTAGCAGGCATTGTGCTCTTACGCAATATTTTATTTGGTAGTAGTAGTAGTATAACTGTTAAAAGTGCTTCGACAACATAGTACAAACTACATTTAGAACGTAGGCACCCACCGGGAATCGAACCCGGGATCGCTTTCACCGAAGACGAACGCGTTGCCCACTTGGCTATCAAACAATTGGTGTGATTGACTCGAGTGTAACTGACATATGTAAACATATAGGCATTAATAGCATGATCAATTTTCTTAATAAATTACTATGATTAATATCACGTTTCTATCAGATCTTCCTGTTAGACCTATTTACTAAACTACACCATAGGTTTTTAGATTTTTTCCTCTTTAATATTATTCAATTTTTTGCTATATTCATGTATTTGATTTATTATTGTTATTTATTTTGTTTTAGTATTCTTAGGTATTATGTTATGGAATTGGCATGATTGCTATGATTCAATGTAGTTGGCTATTTCTGGCTGTTCTTATTTTGGTGTATCTCCCTTTAATATTATTAAATGCATTCGTATATGTATGCATTTGTTTTATTATTGTTGTTTATTTTGTTTTAGTATTGTTAAATATTATGTTTTGGCATTGTTATGATTCTTACGATTCAATGTAACTGACATACACATATCTAGTTTCTCTCGTAAACTTCGGCGTTCCACTTAGACGATCCGGTCATTCCAAGCTGTTCCGAGACTCTTTCGGTAGAAATTACGTTTGTCGTTTTATTTATTTGTTTAATAAATCATTGCAAGTTGGTCGGTGGACCAGGTGGCAATGGTCAAGGGGGACAAAATAATAATGACATCTGCCCGGCATTCGTCCAAAGACGGAGGAAAACCCCTCCAAAAACCTCCCGTTTTGAACATGTGGGAGAATTATGAGAACGACGAACGAGGTCCTGAATAATTCTTTGGAACGAGAAAGTAGTGTCGCCAAAATAAAGAAGATTCGTTATTATTAATCTCTCGGTATCTGATCGGTTAGAGAACAAGATAGACGAATTATATTTGCAACTTCTCTGCGTGAATTCAATCTCCTCGAGAAAAATATTGACACAGGCCCCACAATCACAAGAGGACTCTGCTAGGAGAAGAACTCCAGACCGCCTCCATTATAGGAGCTAACAACCAGAATATCTGGGAGGTAAGGATATGGTAACCTCCACACGAAATACCTCCGCCTTGGGGATCAATTTGTGCCAGACAACCCACCGCTTATTTGACGAGGGAGGGATCGTTAAGAAAGATTTGAAAGGGGCAAGGAAAGGACTCAGGGTACGAGGATTGCAGGAGTAAGCGGAAAAACCGAAGCGTGAATAGAATAGCAGTAAAAAGGGAGCCCTTTAAAATCGATAGCGGTCTTGGGGAAACCCCGTGCCAATCAGGGACGCACAGGTGAGGTGCCTTCCGAGCTGTTCTCGTACCGCAGTAGGCAATTTGCACACTCAATGACCATTGCTAACGACTGGAACACGGTATCCACGTGATTTGCAGGTTGGCTGAGGGAGAAGGCTTGCCTACAGCGGCGACTCCCGACCGAGCTTAACCGCGTTCCGACCGCACATGCACGCCTGGTAAAGTAAATAGTTACCGGGCGTTCTAATCCTACTGTTAGCAGGGGAGATGTTCATAGCCATTAGCGAGTCAAAGGCGTGTCATGGAATAACCACAGAAAAATTAATATCACCGTTTATAAATTTGATAATTAATCACGCGTAATTTCTTTACTACATGTACAACATTCACCAAATAGTGACGTATTTGATTTAATAAAGATTTATTTTTCTGTAATGCAAGTAATAATGCAATTTTTAGTATTCAGCATTATTTTGAGCATAAAATTTAATGAACACAATGTGTAGTAGCAGGCATTGTGCTCTTACGCAATATTTTATTTGGTAGTAGTAGTAGTATAACTGTTAAAAGTGCTTCGACAACATAGTACAAACTACATTTAGAACGTAGGCACCCACCGGGAATCGAACCCGGGATCGCTTTCACCGAAGACGAACGCGTTGCCCACTTGGCTATCAAACAATTGGTGTGATTGACTCGAGTGTAACTGACATATGTAAACATATAGGCATTAATANTATCATCACTGCCATGAGCAAGACTGAGATAAAAGTATATAAAAGATTCATTTTACTTTATCCCATACCAAAAGGCATGATAAATATTCCATCCATCAAGATATGATAGCAATGTCTATGGCAGAGTATGGATGTAATTATATTTTTATCGATTACGTCACACAAGGACGAAGTGCGGTTTCAAACTCATAGTGAAAATTCTATAGCACTCTAAACAGAAACCAAACTGAACGCCATTAATTCAATCACATTATTCTATTCATGTTATTTAGTTAATTTTCAACTATTTAATTTCTTCGATCAATTTATTTAATTAGTTTATCTTGATAAAACCGGTTGCGTTAATTTATCGATAGAATGTTTTACACCTTTATTTTTTACATTCATTTACATGATTAATCGGCGTGCGGGTAATTTGCCAATTTGTAGTTAAAATAGAAACTGAGGTGAATCCGTGAATTTGACGAAAATATATTTCAACATGAAAACACGGTTAGAAAGACTCATCTAGCAATTTGCACTAAGTTTATTAAGCATAATTGATATTTACAATTTAAATTAAGAATGATCAAAACTTATTATACAGCCTCGCCACTATAAAATTAATCAGATGATATACGAAATAAATGGCGGATATGCGCCAATATTCCGATTTATTCTCATGGAATAACCACAGAAAAATTAATATCACCGTTTATAAATTTGATAATTAATCACGCGTAATTTCTTTACTACATGTACAACATTCACCAAATAGTGACGTATTTGATTTAATAAAGATTTATTTTTCTGTAATGCAAGTAATAATGCAATTTTTAGTATTCAGCATTATTTTGAGCATAAAATTTAATGAACACAATGTGTAGTAGCAGGCATTGTGCTCTTACGCAATATTTTATTTGGTAGTAGTAGTAGTATAACTGTTAAAAGTGCTTCGACAACATAGTACAAACTACATTTAGAACGTAGGCACCCACCGGGAATCGAACCCGGGATCGCTTTCACCGAAGACGAACGCGTTGCCCACTTGGCTATCAAACAATTGGTGTGATTGACTCGAGTGTAACTGACATATGTAAACATATAGGCATTAATAGCATGATCAATTTTCTTAATAAATTACTATGATTAATATCACGTTTCTATCAGATCTTCCTGTTAGACCTATTTACTAAACTACACCATAGGTTTTTAGATTTTTTCCTCTTTAATATTATTCAATTTTTTGCTATATTCATGTATTTGATTTATTATTGTTATTTATTTTGTTTTAGTATTCTTAGGTATTATGTTATGGAATTGGCATGATTGCTATGATTCAATGTAGTTGGCTATTTCTGGCTGTTCTTATTTTGGTGTATCTCCCTTTAATATTATTAAATGCATTCGTATATGTATGCATTTGTTTTATTATTGTTGTTTATTTTGTTTTAGTATTGTTAAATATTATGTTTTGGCATTGTTATGATTCTTACGATTCAATGTAACTGACATACACATATCTAGTTTCTCTCGTAAACTTCGGCGTTCCACTTAGACGATCCGGTCATTCCAAGCTGTTCCGAGACTCTTTCGGTAGAAATTACGTTTGTCGTTTTATTTATTTGTTTAATAAATCATTGCAAGTTGGTCGGTGGACCAGGTGGCAATGGTCAAGGGGGACAAAATAATAATGACATCTGCCCGGCATTCGTCCAAAGACGGAGGAAAACCCCTCCAAAAACCTCCCGTTTTGAACATGTGGGAGAATTATGAGAACGACGAACGAGGTCCTGAATAATTCTTTGGAACGAGAAAGTAGTGTCGCCAAAATAAAGAAGATTCGTTATTATTAATCTCTCGGTATCTGATCGGTTAGAGAACAAGATAGACGAATTATATTTGCAACTTCTCTGCGTGAATTCAATCTCCTCGAGAAAAATATTGACACGGGCCCCACAATCGCAAGAGGACTCTGCTAGGAGAAGAACTCCAGACCGCCTCCATTATAGGAGCTAACAACCAGAATATCTGGGAGGTAAGGATATGGTAACCTCCACACGAAATACCTCCGCCTTGGGGATCAATTTGTGCCAGACAACCCACCGCTTATTTGACGAGGGAGGGATCGTTAAGAAAGATTTGAAAGGGGCAAGGAAAGGACTCAGGGTACGAGGATTGCAGGAGTAAGCGGAAAAACCGAAGCGTGAATAGAATAGCAGTAAAAAGGGAGCCCTTTAAAATCGATAGCGGTCTTGGGGAAACCCCGTGCCAATCAGGGACGCACAGGTGAGGTGCCTTCCGAGCTGTTCTCGTACCGCAGTGGGCAATTTGCACACTCAATGACCATTGCTAACGACTGGAACACGGTATCCACGTGATTTGCAGGTTGGCTGAGGGAGAAGGCTTGCCTACAGCGGCGACTCCCGACCGAGCTTAACCGCGTTCCGACCGCACATGCACGCCTGGTAAAGTAAATAGTTACCGGGCGTTCTGATCCTACTGTTAGCGGGGGAGATGTTCATAGCCATTAGCGAGTAAAAGGCGTGGTCATATGTTGAGTACGGAGTCAGATACTGCATTCTGCTATAGTTCCGTAGGGGGTAATTATCTCGGTATATATACACAGAGAATTCTCGATAATCCGGTGTAATGAGAGGAAGAGGATGCTTGAATAATCAGAAAATGCTGACATTCCAAACTTTTACTTTAGTTTGTTTTAATGTTCATAACTTATGTACGTAAACAATGAACAATTATTAGCGTACCTAGTCCGTTATTTTCATTATGGACTCATTGAGAGTTCTCTTTACCCGTCCTTACTATCGGAAGCTTTTCAAAATCGACAAAACATACAAACACATCCCTCTTAAATTCTACTATACCTCTTTCTACCAGAACCCTATTTACCCCAATTGCATCCCTGATTATAGGCACTAATAGCATGATCAGTATGCTTAATGATTTAATATGATTCATATCGTGTTCCTAGTAGATCTTCCCGTTTGACCTATTTACTAAACTACACCACTATATTCTCACTTATCGAGCGTTCCCTTTTCTTTTGCATTCCTCCTTTCCTGCATTCTATTCCTCTTCTAGTTGATCCTCCTTCCTTAACTAAAGAGACATTCATAAAATTAGGTTTAACTCATGACAGATCACTGCTATTGCTGTCCCCAATTTTTTATTACTCTCTTATTTATTATTATATTTTATTATTCCAGTTTTTGACGCTGCTTTGTTGTTGTAATTTTTATATTATTACTTTTAATATGAATTTCTCAGCTATATGTGATAAATAAAATATTAATAAAAGCAAAATGTCTGTCCGTTTGTCCGTCATTCTCTATATCTTACAAGCAGCTCGATGTGGAAATGTAAAACAAACAGCATTGTGTTTCTACGATGTTGAATGGCCCACGAAGATTATACACATCTCTCAGAAGGCTCGGGTTCAAGCCCATAATACGTTTTCATAAAAAAATACACGTAAAGTTCGCTTTCATGACTTGCAGACGTTTATTTTGCAAAATTAAATTATAAACAATGCTGCTACGAAATCGAGATAAGAGTCGAAAGAAAGGAAGTTAATTATATATTCTTACATTTGTCGTGAAATTTTGATATAAATTCAAATTTGAGAATTTTGATAAAATATATGGAAAATTTGTAAAATTCTGCAGTAATAAATAACCCATCCCCTTGACGACCAAGGCGATTGTTAAATTCGAGCTTAAGCACTATCCCATACAAATGCACGGGGATTATCATTCGTATAGAGTTAACGGTAGGCGCTAATGACATTTTATAAATCGTAAGCAATTTTCTGAGATTCCAGCTCATGCAAAGCACAATATGCAAATCGTAGGAACTAAAATGCGGCAATGCAGAAGCATTTCTTAATCAATCCGATTCACGGTACTAAGAAACATCTATACGTTGGTGAAATATTATGGCGAAAAAAGGGGAAATGTTTGGGAGACGAACGAAATTTAAACGCAATAGAGATATTTTCTATACATTCTGAGGACAGCATAATGTTCATAGAAATCGAGTATTTAAGTTTTCAAAATTCTGCTACAATTCCCTACAATAATTTCATTAATAGCAAATTTATTCGAAATGTATCCAGGATCAAAAAAACCATCGATCGGTAACAACTATTTGATTTATTACGGTCTTACGACGGACATTTGTTGGCCTAGGAGGACCAGATATATACGATAACAAATGTAATTTATAATTAAATAGAGTTCCGTCGTGCTTGACGGGGGCGTTTACTATCAAATAAACAAAATAAATCTTTGCATATGGTTACCAATTTCAAGGAGAACCTGTCACATGGAGTAAATATACCTTCTTTGAATAAGATTCATAAAATTCACTTTAAATTGACATGCAAAAAATGAAATGCAAACATTTAAGTTAAGACATCAAATTATATGCGAAAAATATTTGTTTGCGTATCGACGAGACGAGCCAATACTTCAAAAAAAGGCATCTTATTGGTAAAAGCAAGCCCTTTGGCTAAAAAAGAAATCAACCGTAAGTACTCCACGCTTCTGTCAAAACCTTTCCGCAGCATTTCAATAGCGAATCCACTTTGCATTGATCCACCTTCAATGCATTCAGTCTCTACTGTACCCTCCCATGGGACAGCTTTTCTCCTTCAAATACGACCAGCCAATGGCTGGAAGGCGTACTCCGCATGACCCGTCCTTTTCTCCATGTTTTCGACGACTACTACGAGATTCGGACAGAAGAATACAAGGGTGACGGTTGATACAAGGGTGCGGCATACATCATTAGCTCCATCTATCAGCCACGGTCAAGAACACTTGGCTTTGGACCGTCCTCAACAACCACGGGGGTTCATGAGCACTTAGGTGTAGAATATTGAGGTTTCTTGCAGATATGAATGTTTATTATGGATGTACGTAATATTTTATAGAATTCTGTAAAGATAAGCCTTGTATACAATTCTCCTAATTACCGTTTCTAAATAAGTAGGAAATTCAGAGAATAATTGAGTCTTGCGTCCCGTTAAACCCTGAGGGTAAACAGGTAAAATGTTGAAGGCACTGGGATGCGAACCCAGACCTTCCTAGACTGCTTTGGTAGAGGGTGTCGCAAAAATTGAGCCTCCTCTCTTGCCAACAAAGTAACCCGACAAACAGGCTGTATGATACACCCAAGTGATATACTACGGTACATTGGTGGTCCGTATTAACCCTCGGTACACCGCATAACATCAGAGTATATGATATGCTTCTCTCCTCACCTCATATGTGGTATTTATTTTTTGTGATAATTCTATTTGTGGATTTCTTTGCAAAACTATGTACACTCCAACATTGAGGTCCCTTACTGATTCTGATCTCGCCCAAATAAAGAAAAGTATCATTATTGTTATTATGACTATTATTATTGTTATAGTTGTAGTTGTTATCATCATCATCAATATCATCATCAATATCATCGTCAATATCATCATCGTCATTATCACCATTATAATCTTTATTTTTATTATCATTATTATTAATATCACCATCATTATCATTATTATTATCATCATCAATATTAATATCACCATCGTCATCATGATCATTACTACAATCGTCATCATCGTTGTCATCATCATCATCATTATTATGGTTAATATCCTGGATAAATCTAAATTCAAGTAAAATGGTGAAAGGCAAGTTTGATATTTAAAGGTGCCTCTATGAGCTCGTACCTGTAGGCGATGCAGCTTAATCAGACGTGTCTCACCCTTGCCCACAAAGTCTCCCGAATAGGATGACTAATTGTTCCGGCACGATAGCTGAATTGGCTACAGCAGCCACCCAGTAAAGTGGATGACACTAGTTCGAGTCCTGGTCATCTCAGACTTTTTTTATTAACATTTCTCCTCGGGAATTTAGATTTAGAGTAATTCATAAACGTGTAAACGTTCAATGCAGGAGCGAACATTCCAACGCCTGTAGCAAATGCATGTATCTACACACAATCAATACGATAATTTTGGTAAAAATACACGAGGCAAAGTTTTCTAATGATCGTAACGTGCTTTCACAGCCTAAAGAGAATACTTTTTGAATTTACGCCCACTTAACCTTGTGGTTGAAACTTTCGCAGTAATTTGTGCTCCAATTGCACTAAACCCTTTCGGTGGTGACGTCATTTTCTCCGAAAAAATCCTTGCCAGTGACTACGACTGGCGCCTCCTTTTGGGTTTAGCGGCAAAAATACTCGAGGGGCTTTTTATAAGCCTCGGAGACGAAAACGAAACAATTAAAACAAGTCGGCCGTTGTTTTCTAGTTCGGAAGAGGAAACAAGGAGTGTATTACGGGAAGGACGTGAAGATCACGTGACTTCCTTGGCAACGACGCAAGGAAGACGGATTCCGAGAGGAGTAATGACGCGTACCAACTTTCTCATCTCTGATTCTCAAACATTTTGATGAATTTGAATCGTAAGATTGAAGATGTGTGAATAAATACAGTGGTACCTTGGTTGACGACGGTAATCCGTTCCAAGATTGTCGTCGTTAACCAAAACCGTCGTTTTCCAAGGCGCGATTCTCCAGAATCATACTGCACGTCAAATATGCAAATAAAACGCATTAAAATATAGTGCATGTGATTTATTCAATTATATTTGCAAGAAAACATTGTCATTAATTAAATGAATGGCATTAAAAGTAGTTTTTCATCGTTAATCCTTATCAGAAGGTGTCGTAAACCGAAGAATTCGTCGTTACCCGAGACAATTTTTGATCACAACCATACGTCGTTAACCAAGTACTAAGTCGTTAACTAAGGCCGTCGTTAACCGAGGTACCACTGGATATGAATTAGCTCCCGAGAGCCCTTATAGGTCCTCCTAATGCATATTACGGGGGTCGTTTAATTAAATCCTTAGAAAAATATAGAAAAACAAATTATTTTGTGTAGAATTTTATATGTTCAACATAATCTCCTTTTAACTCTGTGCGTTTTCCAAGCGTTTCTCCAACTTTATTCAGGATTTCGGAAGGTCCTCAAAATTGGCATCTACTTGGGCGATGACCTCCTCGTTCGACGGGAACCGCTGTCCGCCGAGCCATTTTTTCCAGTTTGGAGACAAAAAGAAGTCACTGGGGGCCAAATCCGGTAAATATGGTGGATGTTGTCATAATTCGAGCTTTAATTCCATCATTTTGGCCACCGAAACTGTGCAGGTGTGCACCCGTGCATAGTCTCGGTCGATGAGGTGGTAATTACCTCACTCCTCACATTTCTACATTACACTCAACCAGCACTTTTTACCTACGCTCAACCTACACTTTCTACTTACAGTCTTCTAATTACCTTATACCTACTTTATACCTTATAGCGTTCTCGCTCACTAAGAAAAGGACATTACCTCACTCCTCATCTTGCATAGTAAGCCTCATTTCCTCTTCTAAGGTAGAGGAGATGACGGTCAAACTAACCCCA
Organism: Ladona fulva; assembly: GCA_000376725.2. Lineage (NCBI taxonomy): Eukaryota > Metazoa > Arthropoda > Insecta > Odonata > Libellulidae > Ladona > Ladona fulva. The sequence goes on along the minus strand of KZ309297.1, from coordinate 119,539 downwards.
GTGAAAGTATCAGTAAAAGATCGTTACTTTTCACATACAGGCGAGAACTTAAAAAATTCATGGTTAATTATAAATGAAAAATGTCGGGATTACTGGAACTTGAATCCTGAAAAGTTAAAGAATAGGGTTCAATTCCCAATAATGTCGATATTTTTCAATTCTGTTTATCCTCAAGGCAGATGAGTTCGTGGAAAAAACAGTATTAAAGGGAATCCATGAGCCTTCACATTACTTCATTAAATCGCAATGAAAATAGCTAGGGAGAAAATGTAGCTTAGACAATGATTCACAGGATTTTCATCACTTTTCAGGGATTTTGAGAGCTAAAATTTCCCACAGGTATTCCATAGCCAGCATGTCAATCTCTCCTTACGGTAAAAGCAAGAAAACGGTTTATATGGTATATTTTTATCCTTTACAAGTGGAAAAGGTACTTATTCCTATTCAAGTCACGTTACTGCGGTTGGTGCAAGCAGCGGTCCTTGTATTGAAAAGCATTATATCTTTCAAACATGTTATACGCCCTACAACCAAGTTGTTCCCACAGTACGCTAGCACAATCAGCCGACGGCCTACAATCAATTTAGTATCTTACACAAATTATTCTCAAGGTAAAATTTTCACAAAAGAATCTTAGTAGTTTGACAAACGAATGTTTGTTGAGATAGTCCTGAACCTCATTGGCCTGAGTTTTTATAATTTCCAGCGTTGCCATGGATACGGAACACAACAAAACATTATCAAAGACAAGCAGGTAAGGCGACACACTATAATGATATTCAACAATATAAATAACATAGTCTACATCACTGCTGAGAATAATTTCAAATAAAGTACAAAAATAAACAAGTTATCTTCGTCCAATCGTCAAAACGCCAGATTTTATCTCTACGTGGCCACCAGCGCCATCTTTGAAGGAATACGCGAGTTAAGAATTCATAATTGTTTTTTTTGTGTATACAATGAATAATAATAATGGGCTTGAATATGTAATATACGCACCGTCTTTTCTTCCCCTCTGTCTAATCCCTTGTATTATATCTTCGAATTCCTTCTTTAGCGACCTCTCTCCACTCAATATTCGACTCATTTGCACTTCCGTCGTTTCATTACTACATTCAAAATAAGACCTTAAAAAGTAACCACTTAAAAATTTGTAGTTAATTAATTTTTTTTGTATAAGCAAGGTGAAAGTCACACTTTTTACGATCGATGCAAGGATATGCTGAATAATTTAGAGACGAGGACATAAAAGAGAACTCCAGCGACGTGGTGCACTAAAGGATACAGAAGTGAAATCCAGGGAAAAGGGCCCCGTAAAAACGTTGGCCTGGTTCAGACGGCTGAAACAGGCCAACTGGAATCTCATTGCTTCGCACACTTGGAAATTGCATGGCTCTTATGCAGAAATGAAGATTGACTTCAGAGTAGAGAAGGTGACCTTCGGGGAAATGTACTGCTTTCAATACATACTGTATTGCAGTTCTAAGATTTAAATAATCAACGTATCTGACGAATTCGACGAATTCATCCACGGGTACTGCCCGATTATACCCACAGGAAATTTAGGCATTTAGCATATAGTGTTATCGCAGTTGTTACGTCGTTTACATCTCGTAGTACTATATCTTCCTGCTACACTGTTGCCATATCCTTACTGTATTGTTAATTAATTGCTTCTATATTGTTAATATGTTTTTGCTATCTCATTGTTACGTTGTTACTATTCCTATAATGGATTGTTGCTATCTTCTAGCTACGCTGCACAGTGGGTTAGAATCGAAGAAAGCTGGCCAAAAATATGATTTTTTTTGAGTGAGGACTTTGAAACTTCGCACGGCTAATCTTGAATAAATAGTGAATACAACTATGCGAGTAAGCATCACAATGATACAGGGGGTCAAACGTAACAAAGTTTTGCGAAACATGCCGGTCTTCGGTTTTTCGCGAAATTCTTCAAATTCAAGCTCACCCTGAACCCAAATGAGGAAATTCATAGGGTAAAACATAATTCCACACTATACTTCTGTTTTTTATCCTTTATTATAGCCGATCTTAATGACCGTAGTGGAATATTTGCATACTTTGTGTAACAAAATGGCGGACCCTTATTTAAGAGTAAATTTTTACGTAAAACGAGGAAAATAGTAGAAATATACATCAATACACAGGGGCTAACTTACACCACGGTATTATTTGAAGCTTTCTGAAGAGGAATCTGGAAGAAAATCTTGCAACCGTTTGCGATGCCGATAGTTAAACGGACTGTTCGACATCGCTGCAAGGGCCAAAGTTAACGTAAATGACTTGTATAGTTGTGTGCAGAACTCATTCAAGGGTAGCTATGCTAAGTTTCAAAGTCCTCACTCAAAAAAAAACCACTTTAGTATTTTTGCCCAGCTTTTTTCGATTCTAGCTCTATGTGCGGTTTCGCTGTTTTGTTAGTATTTTGTTAATGAATTGTTTCTATATTATCGATATGGTGTTGCTACCTTTCAATTACTTCGTTGATAGATTGCTCTCGACAGAGGAAATCGGCTTAGTACATACATACAATGTTATCACAGTTGTTACATTGTTATTATTTCTTCACTAGATGTTGCTATCTTCGTCTTGCATTGTTGCTAACTTGCTACTAATTTGTCTATAGCTTTATTACGTCGTATTGATACATTGTTGCCATGTTGCTGCTATGTTTGCTGTGCTATTATTCAACAATTTTTTATTTCAGTTGGTGTATTTAGAATTTATTTCAGTTGGTGTATTTAGAATTTAATATTAACCGTTATTTCAAAACCTTAACCAATTAACCCGGGTGCACCCGAGATATTTCGTAGAAAATAGTGGTTTTAAATCCATTTATTTAAATTCATACTCGAGATATATCTGATTTAGAATGTTCTACGTTTTTGACAATTTTTTACTCTCAAAAAGATAGGCGTATTGAGCTTGTCTACCAGGTTGTTCAATAAATTTTGTCATTCTATGAGAGATGCCGCTGTTAGGTTCGTTATATATTCGTAGTAGCTTGCCTATTTTATCCATTTGTACGTCTCCTTGTAATATACGGTTTTGCCTAAAATGTGGATATATCGATTAGGTGGGTTAGTATTTAAATACAAAAAAGTGAAAAATACTTTAAAATAGCTATCCAATTGAAAAAAAGACTTTTTTAGTGTATTATAAACACAAAAAATAACAGATAAAAATATGCTTAAGTTAAACAAAACATTTGCCAGGGTAGGGGTTAAATGAATCTGATTTGAAAGAATTAAAAAGGTCATGACGAAAGCGTTGGCGGATTTGAAAGTGGAGGAAGGGGTTTAACAGGAAAATGAGAGATTATTAGCCATATTGTATCCACAATCTTCCCACTCTCGCCACGCCATTAATTAACGACCATTCTTAATTAATTACTTACAAACTGCTTTTTTAATTAATTTAAGATTATTTGCTTCCTAACCTTCCTCCCACACTTTACAAGTTTAAGTAGGTGTTTCCTAATGTTTCCTGCCCTTAAAGTAGAATCGTCGAGACTAGCAGTGAAACAGAATTTACGTTGAAACCGAAATAATGCGAAATTTATAGGATGAACGTCACAGCAAGTTTCCGCGAAGTGAAGTCGGAATTAAAGGACTATAACTTTACCTTTTTCCCTCATTGCTCGCGTACTTTACAGGCATTTTCAAATGGGGATAGCGAGGTAGAATAGCTAGCCTGTTTTCTGTGAAATATTTACGTTTTCCGCGACCCATTAAATTTACTATACGACCGTCGTAGTGTCGGGTCGCGCATTCTGTAAAATGTCTACCCGAAAGCAGAGCTGCGAGCGGAGCTAGGAGCAAAGCTGTATTCAAAAGCTAATGTGATAAGGGTAAATAGGAGTCAAGCCAGACTGCCTTCGAAAGAAATGCAACCACTATTGATGTCCCAGATAAACTGTTCTGAAAGCATGAACAGTAACCTCGTAACTATTGGTCTAACTCAGCCGCTGCCTTTTGATTGGAAGATACAACTGCCGTTAAAGCAAAAATTTGAATTAGGAGTGCATTTTCTAATCAAAAATAATAAATTACGGTCCTAAAATATACACCCTAAATAGGGACGGATACGAAAAAATGATTGACATAACCGGGAATCTATCCCGGGCCTTCCATTTCTGGACGAATGCTCCGACAATCGAACTATCTTTCCAGAATGAAGAAAAGGTCCTGGAAAGATAGCTCAACGGTAAGAGCGTCCGCCCGGATAGCGGAACATCCGGGTTCGATTCCCGGTCCTGTCAGACTCCTCGCGAATATTCCTAGCCGCATGACTTTTGGTGTAACATCACCCTTATCCCTTTTCCTTGCGAGTTATACTTAAAATAATTGCAATAAATTCATTTTTCCGCATGAAAATTCCTTTATTTCATGGATGAATTGGTTGTTAGTTGCTTTTTAAAAAATATTCTTCTCTTACAGTAAGAGTAACCTTTTTAATGAATACTACGTATTGTAAAATATTATCAAGGATAAAATATGTTCACCCTTTTCTAAGCAATTCCACGAAGCATTCAAAATAGATAGTACTTAAAACATTAAAGGGAACAATTTCAGGATATTTAAACCTTTGTCTTGTGTTTGATGTTGGTAAACTACGACTTCAGCGCAAAGAGCATGGAAAATTGTAACTTCTGGCAAAAAGCATGCAAAATGGCTATCGCCGACCTAGAAGTGAATAACAACGTTCTTATCAAATTATCTCTTATTCTTATCTATTATCAAATGTAAAAAGAGTTCAAATTAAAAGAATTATATCTTCTTATATATGAAGTAGAATGTTTCTGTGTATATGTGTCTATGTTCGCCTAAAACTCGAAAACCGGATGTCGCACAACTTTCAAACTTTGAAGATTGTTAAATGTCTCCCCCGGACTGATAATACGCTACTTTTTATTCGCCTAACTCTCCCCGGTTCGATTCCAGACGTTTAAAACCGTTCCATAAGAAATGCATGTAAAGCTCACTTATATCGCTAGCATGGTTTATTTCATTTCCAAAATTAAATCAGAAAGAATAGCCGCACGAAATCGAGACAAGCACCAAAAGAAGGAAAATTGAATGAAGATTCTTATTTTAGCCGTGGAACATCGCTTTCAATTCGAAATTACGAGAATTTTGATAAAATAGACGAAAATTTTGTGATATTTTGTGGTTGTAAACAACCGGTCCCCCTGACGACTAATTCCATCGTTGAATCCGATCTCCTGCCTTTTCATTTAAGAATACATTGAGAATTGAAGCCCGATGAGAAATTTTGGTTTATCTTTTCCATAAATAGAACTTTTATATTTCATTTTATCTCTGTATTCCACAACGGGCGCTTCAGCTAGTTACNCCCCCTGACGACTAATTCCACTGTTGAATCAGAGCTCATGCATTTTAGTTCACTTTTATCTCTTGCAGGGTTTGTTTCTTTTGCAAAATTAAATAAGAAAGAATAGTCGCATGAAATCGAGACAAGAATCAAGAGAAGGGAAATTGAAGGAAGATTCTTATTTTGGTCGTCGAATATTGTTTTCTGTTCAAAATTGCGAGAGTTTTGACAAAATAAACGAAACTTCTGAAATGTTGAGGTTGTAGACAAACCGTCCCCTTGAGGACTAATTCCATCGTTGAATTCGACCTCTTCCTTTTTATATAAGAATACATTGGGAATTGACGCCCGATGAGAAATTTTGGTTTATCTTTTCCATAAATAGAACTTTTATATTTCATTTTATCTCTGTATTCCACAACGGGCGCTTCAGCTAGTTACTAACGTAATTTTCCCTGTTATGGTTACGCTCGTTTGTTTAGGCCGGTAGGGGTGGAGTATGTAAATCATTTCATCATTTCCAAGAAAATTAGTAAAATTTTCACCCTTTAAGTGTGCTGCAGTCGTTGCTAACCAACATGAACCTGTTCCAACTTTTTAATCTTCTCCTAAGACAGAGGGCACTCAAATATAGAGTGAGAGGATGGATAGAAAAAATACATGTCCAGCACGCCCTTTGAAACGGTTCATAGAAAAGGACACGTGGCGTGAAAAGAAGAACTATTTTCGAGAGGAGCGTAACAGAAACGGATGAGAGGACCTTTCAGCGTACTTCGTAAAATTACGTTACGCTCTAATAACGAAATGGATTTCACAAAAGGTTAAGCGAAGTGCATTCAAGATTTCGAGTGGGCTTTCTCGAGGGATACTTCACCCGCAGGGAACAAACCGAGCAAAAACTAATTATCAAATTAATATCCCGCGCGAGTAAATACAGAGCTCTCGGCAATCCGAATGCCCAGAATATTATTTTTAGAAGTTAGTTACTCCGGCATTTGTTCCAAATGTGGTCTACCGTAAACTTTTCTTTTAAATGGAAGACTCTGTATTGTCCTACCCCTGCCTCCGTATCTTGACGGATGGAATATATTTTCTTTTGTCCATAAGTATTGAGGTAAATTTATCTGACACCTACTTATATCGCATGTCGCATGGCAGAGGGCGCTCTAATGCCAAATTTGGTATTAACATATCTAACCTTGTCTGTAAGCTTTTCTCCCTTCATCGTCATCTAGTGTTCTGCCTGAAGGCAGGTCCCCTACACCACTGCACCATCCTCTTCTGTCCCGAGCCTTCTCTTTTGTCTCAATATAGCTGCTGCTTTTCACCTCATCCACTATTTTAATTCTTCTTTATTCTCTCTTTTTCTTTCCTTCCACTGAACCTTCTAATGCCACTGTTAAAATGTTTCCCCTCTAATCACATGACCTAACCAGTTAGCTTTCCTTTTTCTCATTTCCTTTACGAGCCTTCTTTGTTCTTCCACTTTATTTAAGACGACCTCATTTCTCCACTTATCCACCCATCTTACTTTTCCCATCTTTCTCTACACCCACATTTCACAAGCCTCTATTCTATTTCTCTCGCACTTCCTTAATGTCCATGTTTCACATCCATACAAGTAAAATCGGTTCCCTTACGGGCCTTGATATTTTTACTGTGCAGAAGGATTATATTCAGGCATAATAATATGGCTACAGTATTTTCGCAGCACAGTTAATCGTAAACATTTTACCGGTGTGTCATTTCTAACACACGTTATGAACTTAATAATAATAATAATAAAAGTTCTTTGTTAAAGGGCGAGATTGAGACTTCCTAGTCCTTTCTCACATCTAGTCCTTTGCAATCGAACATCTAAAAGAAAGAGATGGCTTTTGAGAGGTCCTAAAAAGGAAAATCAACAAAATAAGTGAAATATTATGTGGGTTTAAAAAAATCTAACAAGGAACACCAGGTTCCTTGCAAAAAATATAACAGACACGTGGCCGTTCAACTCAATGGGCCTTTGTTTATGCAAAATTTGCAATTGAAAATCGAATTTAGGCAACCTCGCAACGTGCATTGGCATACGTATAGCGAAATTTTCCATCTAGAAAAATATTTATCCCTTTTTTTTCACAAAAAAACTTATTTTTCCGTTATTTAATTTCATCTTTTTACCTTCCAGACATTCTTTACCTTGCCCGTCAACATTTATTCAAATATAACTTAGGTAGGTACTCCAGTATCTATTGTATTGCTACACGTAGGTTGTTGAGTCTCAGTCTTAACTATAAGTGTCTTTGACTTGGACCTTTTATGTGGTATCAGTACCAACAGGAAACCCCGAACAAAAGAGAAACATCGATCTTAGCTGTCAAAGCTTCGATCCCAGAAGAACCGGAACACTCAATTTTTTCCATAAAGAATGAATTTTGCGGATTATAGGAAATTTATTTTGAGCACTTACTGGAACGATAGAGAATTGATGATCGAGATATTTTATTATTATTGTTTTGTAACGCAAGCGGCAAAGATTTTTTCAACATGGACTTGGGTTCGTCTCCAGACCAATACTAAATTCTTCTATAAGAATCAACTGCTTATACATTTTGACACCGCTACTTGAAAACCTTTCTATGCGATTAAAAATTACCACCCTTACAATAAGAATAGGCTTTCCTACTTGATGAAACAAACTAAATATACCAAATTTACATCCCGAAAAGTTAATAATGAATTACCAATTAATTAATAATTTTAAGAATTGATTAACGAATACGTTGCCTTAGTCTTTTACCGAGAATTACCCATTGCAATTCTGACTCAATATATTTACCTGTCTTCAGAAATTGGTTTAAGACCAATTTTAGCACGAAGCTTTGCAACCTGGCACAAGCCACTGATGGCGAAGTCAGTGCTATACAACCAGTGTGTCCCAGATTAGTAGTTTACGGGGAGCAAACTATAGGTGTGCCGCATAGTATCCAGGGGTTTCACGTGCTGCCCATTTCACTGGACATTCACTTCCTTTTGCGAGATTTCACTACATAAACTAAAATCTTTGCGATTTATTTTAAAGTCGTCCCATCAACTAAATATTATTCTCTTGATTAATTTAAATTCTAGATTAAGTATAGATTAAGTTCAACATGTAGATTAGCGTACCGCTGACTAATTTAAGATTTACTGCGTAGGCGTACCGTGTAAAATGAAAGGTCAGGAAGCACTGCCCAAACTTCGCCATTAATTGATGCCAAAGAAAATACATCCTCATTGAATGACATCCCAACGAAGAAATCTTAGTAGAGAAAGAAAAATCAAGAAACAGTTAAGGTCGCAAAAAAATTCTGAACATTTAAACGAGGGAGTCTCATTAAAGACGTCGCATAAAAGGAAATTTTGCTTCTGAATCGTTCGGAGAATAACAGCAAAAAGTCAACAACTTGGTCGTCAAGGAAACAAACGCGAGTAAATTAAGAAACCTTAAACGATCCTTGAATACATATTTTTTTAACGAGGGGTGATGAATGGCTAGGTTTTCCGTTCACTTCCTCTGAAAAAAGATTTCACACGTCTGATTGGGAAAACGAAGTGGCGCCAGGAGCGCCATTTTACGATAACTACACGACTGGGACCCGAAATCACAGCTATGTGCGTAATACAGTGCGATCTCGGTAATCCGACACATACGCAACCGTGACATAGCCGGATTATCGAAAACGGCGGATTATTTCATATGCACGAATACAATGCACCAAAATACATTTAAAAATATTAATTTAGCAATTAAATGTAAAATTACGTTCGCAGCGGGCCCTCCCGGTCTTATTTTCTTAGAGAACTTGTTTTCTTTTTCCAATTCAGTAGGTCACGTAACCAAAGCATCATTCAAGTTATGCACGAATGGCACAGACGCACTCCTAGATACGTAATAACGAAACAAATATGTACTTATTATGCATTGAAAAATATTTTGTTTAAAACTGACGAAATCATGATAGCCGAAGGGAGGTCGCCAGCGCTGCACGCCGGATTACTGGACGTGTCGGATTACCGCAAGGCCGGATTACAGAGATTGTACTGTATATACATTTGAAACGGTTCATAGANTAACCCCTTGATCTTGCATTTTCATAGATAAATAATAATTTTCGGTAAAATATTTTGTAAATTTATCGGCAAAATCTCTCATCTTTGGTTTTCGCGTGCGTTAACAGTTTGACGGCAGGTTCCGTTTATTCTACAATATGTATGCAAAACCAAGTATTTGCCGTAATATATAAATAACGAGACATAAAGTGGAGATGAAACAGAACGCTTAAAACCGGGCGCATCCTAAAAATCACTGGAATGTTATAATCAAACGCGCCCTTGAGAAAATCTGCTCTGTTTTGATTGAATTCCACCCATCATGTGAGGGCAATAAACAGAAAGTATTGGTTTGAGTATGGGTCTGACAGAGGCACACTTTTGGAAGATTTGAGGTAAAAGTATGCTTGCGATGGAAAATAGAAAGTTAGTAGTAAACACCCCCGTCAAGGATAACGGAGTTTAATTTCTTTTAAAAATATATCTGTTATCGTAAATATCTGGTCCGCCAAAACCAGAAAGTGTCCGTTGAAAGTCCATAATAATTCAATGTATTTATAACCAGTCGATGGTTCATTTGATCCTGGATACATTTCGAATAATTTGCTGATAATTAAAAGTTTGTAGGGAAAACTTTGTCAACTATAACTCTGAAATCAACGTTCATAAAAACTTTGTAACTACTGAACTGAATTTGGTCACGGTTCCAATTCGAACATGTAAAAATTTTACCACATACACACCCCTTGGAATATTTGTACTGTTTTAAAGTGTGTAAAATGTTTTAATTTAATATTTTATCGTATACGATCAATCTTAAAAATGTTCTGATCCCGGTTTAACGATTTTTCCCGGATTTTAAAGATGTTTTGACTCGGATTTGTGTTTCTAAATAGTAATATGCATTGGGAATATTTCAGCATTACTAATGGAATACTAATTAGAGGTTTTAAAACACTCCGTAAGCCGTATTTTGGCAAGCGGAACTCGCGTATTGAGACAAACGGGAAGCTCCGGATTACCGATTTCTGGGAAGTCCCAATGATCATTTCAGATACAATGCCTCCATTATCAAGGGCTCCTAGATAGGAAACGAATTAGTTTTCGAAATCTAGATGATTTGGCGTTACTTTGTGGAAAGCCATTTAAGTAAAAAAGGGATTAAACTTTGTAATTTTCCACACAACTGAATTAGTTTTTCTTTCCTATTTCCTACTTTAATTTCCTATATAGGAGCCCTTGATAATGGAGGCATTGTTTCTTAAATACGCATTGGGATTTCCCAGAAATCGGTAATCCGGGGCTTCCCGTTTGTCTCTAAACGTGATTTCTTTCTGCCGACAATCGGCTTATGGAGTGCTTTTAAACCTCGAATTCTTTAACAGCCGTGTTCCAACTTTCTTTTCTTTCAATGGAACACTACCTCACGAAGCTGCAAAGGGCCATTCAATTGTTGGTTTCCATAGCAGAGTCATTAATAATGGAGAGCTTTTCATAGTGTTCAGTTAGGAATCACCAAAATTTGTACCATTGTTCAGCAACGCTCATACCTCAGTAGATTTCACATCATCAAACCATGAACAAGACTGAAACAAAAGCGAATGAAACACATTTCCCTCTCTCAATTATCGAAAGACAAATGTAAATTCCATTCATCGAGATATGATAGCAAGAACAGATATCCACCCTTAAGATAAAATGAGGGATTTGGAATAAAAAAGTCTCTTAATAAGGAGAGGATGGAGAGAGATAGTGGAATAATACTCTTCAGGGATAAGGATCCAACCGTGGTTTTTGCGCATTGAAGATTCGGTTTTGTTCCGTCGTTTTAAAAGCACCACCCACGCTAAGTTGAGTTCAGTGGCCTGTAAAATTACTCCCACGCATATTCTGAAGCAATCTCCGAAATATGAGGAAATTCCCACAAATCACACGGGGGAAAGGTTACCAATAAAAAGCCTCGAACAAAGGAATCCCTGGATGAGATTTCGCACAAAGATTTTTAAGAAGGGACTTAATTGGCCGACTTGAATATTGGGCGCCATAACCTTTAGAGACCGACAAAGAGTTGCAAAAACTTGAGTTTCGTTTCTTTCACATCGCAGAATGACAATGCCAGGACCTCAAACAAGGAGGGGGTGTTAAGAAAACAACTGAAAAGTTTCTACAAAAGGTAAACCAAAACGTGGACTTCCAGAAAATTTCTCAAAAGATGTCCCGCGAGCAGAGTGTCCTATGCTCATTATATTGGAAATTTACACCAAAGACAGCGATGTATACCGTCAGAAAAGAGATTCGGGAAAGAAAGCTGGCATAGATAAATGCTAAATACTACGGGGACAGAAAAGCTACTTCTAGGAAACATAAAAAGAGGAATCTTCTTATATATATACTCTACTGAATGTCAAACAAACCATCACATTTTTTCTTAGGAACACTACATAGGAGATTTATTATTACAGTGGTACCTTGAGATACGAGTGCCCCAACATACGAGTTTTTTGAGATACGAGCCGTCACTAGGTCTAGTTTTTGCCAGGAGTTACGAGCCAAAATTTGAGATACGAGCAAGCCTCGGTGACGTCACAGCCAGTTGGCGCAGCCACTGCTCAGATTTGCGAATCTTGCACGGACAATTCACGTGTTCACCCCACAGAAGTATTTCTGTCATGTTGCTTTAATTTTATGTTTCTTTGGATACAGTTATTTAGCGAAAATTGATTTGAGATTCGACAATTCTGACTTACGTGCTCGGTCAAGGGACGAATTGAACTCGTATCTCAGCATATCAAAGCAGAATTATAATTCATAAAATAGAGAAAGTGAATTCGATCGCGATGATAAGCAACCTCTTCAATTATCTAATTTCACGAAATATTTTCAAAGGTGACAAAATCAAGTATATAATGAGATAGCAAGAGACAACAATTTACTTAATGCAGAACAAGGGTGATTTTCATGAAATTTGGATAACCTACGAAATATTAACTAAATATGTCAAGGAGTACGGAAAGGTGTATTAACTTATCCCTAGGAAATCCCTAGGAATCCCTAGGAATAACAAGAGTGAAAAATAGCGACATGACAGGGACTCGAACCCAGGTCTCCCACTTTCCGGGCAGGTATTCTAACCACTAAACTACCGTGCCCCGCATCTAACATACCGTATGGGAACGTTTAAATGAGCAAGGCGAGCAGCGTCCGGTAAGTGGGAAACCTGGGTTCGAATCCCAGTCATGTCGCTATTTTTCACACGTACAGCCAATTTACAAAATTAATGAAAGCTTAATATAATCTTCAATAATGAAATCACTCTGCGCCTTTTTCTAAAGAATTATCTTATTTAACTGTGTATATAATAAGTACTTTTCTACGAGTAAACGCTATATTGAAGTAGAAATAAGCCAATGGTTACCTTTCAGTTTGAACTTCCCGCTCCAATCGCCGACGATCCCCAGAAGAAGATGAAACAGAAGAGTTGGCTTACAATCCAAACCGCCTCCCAAAAATCCAGCAATTCAAGTTTGTTTGTAGTGAAATAAACATTGTCTTCTTAAAGCACAGAAGAAGGAAACTGTAAGAACAAATCAACACACGTCCGTTAATTTCATCAAAATGGAACGATTTCATCAATCAACAACAATTAATTAACAATCAGTGGGGATTCAGAGCGCAAACAAGTGAGGGAATCACCGCAGGGGAGCGCCATAATCGAATGGGTCGTCGGAGAGAGGAATGAATGCCTCAAACTAGAAACAATAGAAAGCCAAAGATGTGGTTATTTTCAAATAGCATAAGAGCAATGCAAATGAAATTTTTATGTATGTAATGTTTAAGATATCCATCGAAAATCCATCTGTCTGACAATCAATGAAATAATGAGATGCTCAAGATTGTCGTATCTTATTGTTGTAACTATGAACGTTATCATAAAAGGACGCAATCAGCAAATGTAACAATGATATAACGATATTTCAGAAAGTGACATTTACTCCGCCTGGCTTAACAATAATGACTCCGTAACTGGCTACATGTAAGGGGCAAATGTCAAAATAAGGAGCTAATTCAATGCCGAGTTACAAGTTAGCTATATAGAGTCCCGAGCTATAAATTAGCACCTTATATCAGATGACTTATAACTTAAACATGCTCCTTAATATTAGCTATATACCATCAATTAGCTGTTTATAATTAAACCTTACAAGCTCACGGCTTCCGTCATGTTATGAGATACGGTCATTGATAACAATAATACCTTTCAAGCGAAATTCTATCCGCACTTTATGGAAAGTTGTAATTTTGAAACATTTATTCGAACATTTAGAAATTGTAACAGCGTCATTGCAACAGTAGATCTAATGAATACATATATTTTATCTCACTGATGTAAAAGAGGATAATTGAACTCTTATTAAATAAGAGATATAAAATAATTAAGGAATTAGAGGTTTAATAATAAAAATCATAAAAAGAAGATCTTCTCAGAACGACTGCAATCCCTGAGCTTTCCCTAAACTATCCCAGCGTAAGCTCTGGTACACCTGCATTACTGCTAAAGGAGTATTTAAAATCTCTATTCTTCCAGCGGCTATTCCCATATTTAGTACTAATCCAAAGGCAATTTCTTTCGAAAATTATGACTAAAATCCCAGAGGCGATGCTGTTTAGATTATACTTCTTATTATTCATATCTTGGACGGTGTATTTAGATAATTAATCAACATCTATTGTTCAATACATCAATATCAATTGTTTACATTGATTTTCAATAATAACATTAATTGTAAGAATATACTCTAGCAACAGAGCGGACTAATTTTATATTAAACTCTTAAAATAGGCGCCGCCATCTATACATTCATTCGCTTCTTCATATTCATTTGCAAATAGTTTAGATTGATTTTCATATCTTATCTTCTCAATATTTACTAGAGAGACTCTCAATTTATATGTTATATTACTAGCTGAAGGGCCCGTCGATTCTTAACGGGGAAAATAGAGATAGAATTAAACACAGTAGTCCTATATTTACAAAAGATAAACTAGCATCTCTCATTAGACCTCAATTCCCAAAGTATCCTTTTATAACAATGCATAAGCTCGTATTGAACAATGGAATTAATCGTCAGGGAGACGGATTGTTTACAACCTCAAAACCTTGGAATAGATTCGTTTATTTGATCGAAATTCTCAAATTTTGATCAGAAAATATTATTCCATCACCAAAGTAAGAATCTTCATTCGATTTTCCTTCTCTTGGTGTTTTCTTGATTTCGTGCTTACATTAATTCCATTTGACCATTCCTTCTTACATAATTGTGCAAAAGAAAGAAACCCTGCAAGCAATAAAAGTGAGTTTCACATTTATTTCTTATGGAAATAGTTTTAAACGTCTGGACTCGAACCGGGGACAGTGAGGTGAATAAAAAATAGCTTTCTAATCCAATCTAAGAGGACATTTATAAACCACGAAAGTTTGAAAGTCGTGCGAGTTCTGGTTCTTGAGTTTTATGCGGACAAACAGACGTACACACACACACTAATTTATAATATATGATATGGTATCACGGGCTCAGTAATTGGCATCGGTCGTCATGGTGACGATTTATAAAAAAGATTACGAAAAATGATTAACTTTCTCAATATTATTGTGATTTTGAAGCGATAACTGTATTCGAGGATAAAAATGAGAAGCTTTCACAAGATTTCTTTCTTACAGAACCCATCCCGACTTCATAACTACTTCCGTGATTAAATTAAACAAAAATAAAAGAACGGCGTTATAACAAAAAGAAAAATGTACGAATACTCGTATTTTACGTTCTTTCTTACGGAAGCTACTAACATTGGTAAAATGAATATACTAATATCCACCATTATAAATAGATACACGACGGTCATCATTACCTGGGATGATGACGAGTAACAGAGAATTGCAAAATTATGACAGTTTTTCTCCTTTCGCATCGAAAAAGAATTATGAATTCCCCGTTTTCATTAAAATGAGTGAGGACATTTCATTATTTCTCATGGAAATACTGAGAACTGCAACCGTTGACCGTGAAAATCAGTCTAGCAAATTCTAGAGAGGGATTTCATGGAACGTAATGGACACATGCTGTATATTGATTGTGCAGCGTAATTGGAGCACCGCTAATTTGACATACGCGAGGAAAAAAGGCTCCTCTCCGTAATTCAAATGCATCCGAGGCGTTTCGAGCAAAGCTTGGTTATTTGGAGCCGGGATTATTCTATTTTTAGTGGAAATTTTATCTACTCTGGTTTTTTTAACACTAAAAATCCTGTCCAAAACGGACATGCGTTGCAAATTTTTGAGAGAAATTATTCAATAATTCTAGCTTCTCTTTGATAAATGAACAATTCGTGTATTGCTGTACAATATACTGCTACGAAAAATAGCCATAAAGGCAAGAAACAAAATAGAAATAGTGAATAAATTAGCCAAGCGAAGAGAGCTTTCTACTACATTGTATTCCAAACCGTGTTCCGCGGCACGGCATCCGGTGATTTGGTTAGCGGCGATTTGGTCTGCGACGATTTGGTGCTACGATGATTTAGTAGCGACACAATAAAAGGGTGATGCTGGGCAAGACTTGGATTTGTCATAATTAATTGTTATTGCTTTTGTTGTATAAAATGCAGAAATTTCGGTAGTATTTAATCGTTTCTCAAACAAAAATTAGAAGTACGATACGCGATAATAATAAATTTAAAAAGTAATTCTACTCTTGGTGTTTACACCCCCTGCCACACGCCGGAAGGCGGCTTGCAGGGTACTTATGTAGATGTAGATGTAGAAGTATGACTTACTGGAATCGGAACGTGCTTTAGGGGAGGAAAGCAGTTCTCCGAACGTGAAAATATGACAAAAGTATAGTTTATGTTTAATTTCAAGTCCTTTCTACGCAGGGAGTACGCATCCCGAGATAAATGACTGTCGTGTCAGAGATAAATATCGACGAAGAAAACCCAAAATAGATGATTAGTGTAAACGGTAAATTGGAAAGAGAGTTCTGCAAATAACCACAGAAATTTACATCGACAAATTTATGGTGCTAAAGGATATTTTTCATATACATTTCTTTCATATCTTTAGTTTTATTCTAAAATAAAATGCAACTAAATTACATTAACCGGTCATGAATAGTATAAGCCTTGCGCAGGAATTATTTTATCGGAAAGGAGAAAGACCGGTTCGAAACGGTTACGCGGTTTTTGCCTGAGCAAAACCGGTGCGAAAATAGCTAAATAATCACTTATTAACACTTTAATTTTAATGACAGAACTTATTCTTTGATTATTTCTTTAATATTTACATTTATATATTCTAAAACGTAACGTAAAAGAAATTACATTAAACGGTGACGTATATTATCAACCTTGCACAGGGATTATATTTATCGGAAAGACAAAAAAAAAACGGTACGAACAGGAACCGGATCCGCGGTTTTTCCGGAAATCGGGACGAAATGATTACGGTTCGACGCCCTGATATTAGGTAGCAGGAACATGAAAGCCTTCCACGGAAAATAGGATGCCTTAAGGTTAGAGGTTTAAAAACACTCCGTAAGCCGTATTTCGGCAAGCGGAACTCGCGCTAAAAGACAAACGGGAAGCTCCGGATTACCGATTTCTGGGAAGTCCCTATGATCATTTCAGAGACAAAGCCTCCATCGTCAGGCTCCCAGATAGCCAAGTAGGCAACGCGTTCGACTTTGGTGAAAGCGGTCCCGGGTTCGATTCCCGTTGGGAGCCTATGTGCAAAATGACCTAAGCTGTCGAAGCACTTTTAACAATACTACCACTACCGCTAGCCTCCATTGTCAGGGGGTCTCCACGAAGGAAGTGGCAGTGTTTTTAAACCTCTAATTCATTAACAGCCGTGTTCCAACCTTCTTTTTCTTAGTGCCTTAAGGCTTTTTACCCGAAAGAAAAAGGGGCGGAGACAGGTCAGACGGAAAGGCGACAGAACTAAAGCAATGCAAGAATCGAACGGTGCCCCCGTTCCTCGTCAGCATTTCCTGGACCTTTTAATCGGTCCTCCGCCCTCACCACAGACCCCGGGCTCCCCACACAGAACGTTAACCTCCTCCCGAACGATCCCTAGGCTCACGCTCCCTCTGACCTCGTTCCCTTCGACCTCTGGGTGTCCCCTGCCTTCATTCCGAAAACACATCTCTCCCTCGCCCTACCACTCTCTCTCCCACTAACCCCCTTCCCATACGTCACATCCCCACTTTCCAAAATGACTTTTTTCCAATATTTTCCCAGGTCATCCTCAAAACAAGCCTACGAGATGTGGGAGTCGCCCTAACGAATCAACCGGGCACATCCTCCCCAACTCACTGATAAAGCAATTAATACGACATGAAAAATTACCTCCCTGCTCTATACCAGATCCCGTTTGTTTGTTTAATCTGCTGTTATTCACTTTTTAGCAGTCTTTTTCGGTTTGTGCTCCGTCGTACGTAACATCACGTGCACATATTTGCACGGGTCGGCCAAAGACACCCCTGGAAATCTAAGAGTTAAAAAGTTCCTTCAAAAGTCTTATCACTCGTAAAAATAAACACCGCCATGATTAGAATTATAAATTTATATATAACAGGGGTAGATGTAGAAATTTGCCAATGCGTACATGCATAATGTCGCATGCGTAATTGGCACTATGCGAGCCCACTGCTACTTGGGCCGACTCAACAAAGAGGTAAAATAAGAGAAATGGATGCGAGTGCAAGTCTTTTTAAGGACTCATTTTTTCCGCGAACGACACGCGATAACGATAAGCTAAAGAGGTAACTCGAACGCTTGGTGTTTGTACCCCGTGCCACATGCCGAAAGGTGGCTTGCAGGGTATTAATGTAGATGCAGATAAGAAATATCAGTTTTGGGGTTATCTCATATTACATCTGCAAGTAGCCATTAACAAAAATTAAATGTGTTAAAATTTCTGTTCAAAATAGTACAAAAATATAAGTGTGTATTTACAAAATTTCTTCTATATTCTCATTTGAGAATAGCCATTCTTTACTTTCCTTAAGAAAACAGATTCAGAGGATATTTATGTAGATGTGGATGCAGAATAGGGGGATTATTTAAGGATAAACGACAATTTCGTAATGAACTCATATCTAATTATGTTTAAAATCCCATTTAGGTATGAAAATGCTTAGACGTATGTTGAAAAGAAAATAATTACAAATAATGGTCGTAGGTAATCAGGATGTGAATGTACCGTAAGCTAAAGTATTCGATCAAGATTTTCCCAGATCCAGAAAATGGAATTTTTTTTTTAGATTCCAACTCGTCAAGCCTTGGAAAGATAAATAGATTTTACGTTTTTGATCACCCATCTCACGAACTATTGGATCTGTTAATGAACTATCTAATCATGTAGATTTTTTAATGACACTTTGTGTTCCTTAAAGAGGAAGACATAACATTTTTAATACTAAAGATCCACATAATCATTCTCTCATTTTTTGGATATCGTATGTATGTTTGTATTTTAATTATTTTATATTAAGTAACTTCAGAGTATTGTTTTTTAACTTTTTATTTATAACTTTAATTTTGTCTTGTGTTGTTTCTTTATAATAGCTCATGTAATTGGGGGTACCCTTTTGCGCTAAATAATAACAATAATAATAATTATTATTATTGTGTCTTTCCCATGACGACTTAGACTAAAAAGAAAAGGGAAAATAAACTTTTTTTAATTTAATATCTTTCTATCTCTAAATATGATAGAATTGCTTTTGAAATACGCATTAGGTGATTCCCAGAAGGCCAGTGATTTCGTTTTCACGTTTCCTCTTTCGGTCTGAGAAGGAAAGATTCATACCTACCCTATCCATACCAATATTATTATAGTAAATGAGTAACAAAAAAATCTCATGCATCGTCTCCATTACTTCCAGCTTACAACGATATCGAAAGAGGCAAAATAACGTACTCAAATGGAAGTCATCAGCTGAATTAATTAATTCCCAATCTGAAACTAGCCATTCGAAATTAACAAGCTACGATGGTATTAATGAAACGTTAAAAATATCGTGCTACGCCATGAAAGCTATATGATAATTCTCTACGGGGGAAATGTAGAGCGCTCATTTCAGTGTGAATACCAATGATGAATATGAATAAGGACATAATAAAACGAAAGGCTTTTCGTGTTATTCTGATGAGAATGCGAATCCAAATGCTAAATGGAAGAGGCTCTCAGATCCGCTACCTGAATGGAAAAAAAGTTCCATTCTGATGAAATATCGGTAAAGATTTGAAAGGCATTTAGATGCCTGATAAAGCAGGGAAATTACGTCGCAGTCAAAAAAATGCATCAAATACAGTCAAGAACGGGATTGGAATAATAGAATCCGGCGGGATTTCATCCGTCTCTTTTCATAATTCCTTATCTTGCACGTTTTTTATTCAAGTGGCCACGGAAGAAAGAAATCTAAAATCGGTAACTTGACGTTTAATTTAAACCTGGGAAAGTTGAAGATTAGTTTCCAAAGTTTAAGTATCATTACATCCACGTTGCTATTCACGATTTACCAATTCGATTTTCAACTTTTTGTACCAAAAAAGAGCTATGTAAGACATCGTTCAAATACTGTATGCTTGACAGAGCCTCATTGTGGAGGTCGAAGTTACAATACCTAAAAATTTACTCTAGACTTAAATTGATGGACGATTTTTTGTGACCTTAATTCGGTTCTACTTAATTATTTCTTACTTAATTGTTAATACTTACGTAACATAATAATTTTATAAATAAGTGTTGGTAATTCCTATAAAATATTATCTTCTGGGATGTCCAACTTCACTTTTTGTAAATTCTTCAATTTGTCATAAATGTTAACATTTTTAATTGAGAAAAATACATATTTTTATATTATTATTATTATTATCATTATTATTATTTTTCTTGCATTTTCCTTGCCTTAATTATCCTCCTATCAAATTCATTACTGACTTCCCATCGTTTAATAAAATCCGTTTAAAAACCAATCAGATTAGATAAATCTTCGGTCGCGCATAGCTACCATATCATGATACGAGAAAAAAGTTCCGTTCGTATTCTGGTGCAGGAAAGAGGAAAACGTATCCTTCATCTGCTTTCCACTTATGCTCATGGCTCTGATAATATGAAAGCTACCGAGGTATGAGTGATGCTAAAGGGATATTTATTTTCATTACTTCCAGTCGAATCCTATGCAAACAGCTAACCACAAAACCACTGAGCTCCACCTACGTATACATGTTGCCATGTAAGCATCCTGAATCAATACGCACGAATTTGTTAGAGCAAGAGTCTACTCTGCTAGCACTCTCCATACCTCACTCCTCACTTTGCCCAACAGACTCATTCCCTCTCCATAGTTTTTGGTAACTAACGGTACTCCTTTATAAGTGTTACATTTCAAGGGTTAGGTGTAAGAAGAGACTATGAAGTCTCAATCTCGCCCTTCTATAAAGACGTTTTATTATTATTACCATTTGCACTTTTCTATCAATTTTTTCTACGTTTCCACGTAAAATTTTAAGTATAACATCGGTTTCTGAAATTATTATTGGGACAATCTAGACAGGTTATTGGTTCCAGGCTTTCTTTATCTCTTCGGACATGGGTATATATTTCTGTGTTTTTCCTTTATGTTTGGTGTCTCTATTTCGGGATGGAGATGTCTATTTGATAAGCGATTCTTTCTTGTTTATTATTGGTATATATCTTGGGCTATTGTTCGGTTGAAATCGGTCTCTTATGATTTCTCCATTATCATAATTATTATTATTGTGTCTTTCCCATGACGACTTAGACTAAAAAGAAAAGGGAAAATAAACGTTTTTTAATTTAATATCTTTCTATCTCTAAATATAATAGAATTGCTTTTGAAATACGCATTAGGTGATTCCCAGAAGGCCAGTGATTTCGTTTTCACGTTTCCTCTTTCGGTCTGAGAAGGAAAGATTCGAATAAAAATTCGAAGAATTCGAAAGCCGGAATATCAACCCTATCCATACCAATATTATTATAGTAAATGAGTAACAAAAAAATCTCATGCATCGTCTCCATTACTTCCAGTTTACAACGATATCGAAAGAGGCAAAATAACGTACTCAAATGGAAGTCATCAGCTGAATTAATTAATTCCCAATCTGAAACTAGCCATTCGAAATTAACAAGCTACGATGGTATTAATGAAACGTTAAAAATATCGTGCTACGCCATGAAAGCTATATGATAATTCTCTACGGGGGAAATGTAGAGCGCTCATTTCAGTGTGAATACCAATGATGAATATGAATAAGGACATAATAAAACGAAAGGCTTTTCGTGTTATTCTGATGAGAATGCGAATCCAAATGCTAAATGGAAGAGGCTCTCAGATCCGCTACCTGAATGGAAAAAAAGTTCCATTCTGATGAAATATCGGTAAAGATTTGAAAGGCATTTAGATGCCTGATAAAGCAGGGAAATTACGTCGCAGTCAAAAAAATGCATCAAATACAGTCAAGAACGGGATTGGAATAATAGAATCCGGCGGGATTTCATCCGTCTCTTTTCATAATTCCTTATCTTGCACGTTTTTTATTCAAGTGGCCACGGAAGAAAGAAATCTAAAATCGGTAACTTGACGTTTAATTTAAACCTGGGATAGTTGAAGATTAGTTTCC
>KZ309297.1:49147-88209 GCA_000376725.2 Ladona fulva | reverse complement strand
CTGCATGTAAATTTCATTTTTATCATTTTTAGGATTTATTTCTTTCGCAAAATTAAATTGAAAAAAAAAGTCATACGAAATCGATACACTCAACAAAAGAATGAATATTGAACAAAGATTATTATTTGGCTATAAAAAGATATCTACTATTTTTTTGTTTGTCGAAACCAAATAACTTGAAAATCTTTAAACCCTGCTCAGCTATTGTTTTAGAGTTGTAGAAAGCATGCATATAATACGGTTGTTACGGATGCGTACAGTTAATTACGTACAGAGAGTGGTTGGTTAAAGAGCAGTTCTGACTGCTAAAATACCGGATAATAAACATCATTAAAATGAACAAACTATTGATTTCATTCTGCAGCATGAGAAAGAAAAACGCACTTGGTAGTTTCCTTTCTCTATCGCGTTACACGAAATAAGGCCAAAATACACTGGTTACAAACAGAAACATTTTAATATTTTAACGAGGGTCACAAATTTTCAAGGTACAGCGGGTGTTCCGAAAACGAACAGCTCTGATTGCAAGTTAATCGATGAAAATGTATGTACGACGAAAACGTATGGATAATAAGCACTAAGAACTAAAACATGAAGATGTAACGTAGGATGTTTTAAAAACGCTTTTTTCGCGAAACCATAGAGACGAAAGCGGAACGTTAGAGACATCTGCTGTTGAAGATTTTTCGAACAAATGTAAGACGTCAGAAAAAAGGAGTTACAATGAGACCGAAACCGTGTTGAGGATAGGAATCTCTAGAACGACAATGTTATTAACCGCTTTCAAAAAATGCATAAGGAGAGAGATAGGTGACTAACATTGGACGTCATTTTCACAAATCCATAAACCAGAATAAAAATAAGAATTGATGAATAAACAGGGCCGGAACTAAGAAGGTGCGGGGCCTTGAGCAAACTGAATTTTGAACGAATTTGAGCAATTTGATTGCGGGGCAGTTAACGTTTTATTCCCCGCTGATAGGATATTAAGACTCGTCGTAGTCGTACTGGGTCTTACTGGTCATAATGGGACACGTCATAGCTGATATTTGTTCACTTGCTTAGTTTCCGAAATTTCTATTTTTCCTATATACACCGAGGCACGGCTTATCTTAGCTATATCATCCTCTATGGCTATACTAATTGTAATGTTATAAGGTCTACGCGAGGGGCCCCCGCAAACGTGGGACCTTGGGCGGTCGCCCACTTCGCCATCCCCTAACGCTGAATGAAAATGCATCTTCTACAGAATATCGGTGTCTCCACACGAGTCATTCAAATTCACACAAAAATCTACGGTAAATCGATGATCTATTAACAAGTAATACGAACAGTGAACGTTGCCTTTGAACTGATAATGTTCTGTAACTGTTCTCTCATTCCACTCCAACATGTTTGTGATTCAGACACATATAAATGCCATATACTCTAGACCCCATGGCTCATGTCCCGCCGAGAGGAAGCCAGAAATGTGCAAAACACGCAACATACACAAAATTATGTAACATGTCATGCCCATGGGAAGAGTTACATGGCATTTACAGGAAAAAAACAGTAGATGAATGCTAACCTCTCAAAAATACAGGAAGGCGGAAGAATTAACTATATCTTATATTACGAAGAAGAGTGTGTATGTATGTATGTTTGTCCGCCTAAAACTCGAGAACCAAAATTCGCACGACTTTCAAACTTTTGAGGATTGTAAATGTCTTCCCAGATTAGAACCTAGGCTACTTTTAATTCACCTGACTTTTCCCGGTTCGACTCCAGACGTTTAAATCTGTTTCTTTAAGAAATACATTTAAAATGCACTTTTAATGTTTTTGTCTTTTGCAAAATAAAATTAGAAAGAATAGTCACAAGATATCGAGACAATCACCAAGAGAAGGGAAATTGTATAAAGATTTTTATTTTGGCCGTCGAATAATGTTTTCTGTTAAAAATTACGAGAATGTTGATATAATAAACGAAACTATTCCAATGCTTTGAGATTGCGAACAAACCGTCCCCCTGAAGACTAATTCCATTGCTGAATTTGAACTTATGCATTTTCCTGTTAGAATATACTGGGAATTGAGGTCTGTTTAAACTAGTAGACTACTACTAGAGTACTATTAGAGAATTGATGATGGGATATGTTTACAAGAAGAGATTTCATGAGATTTAAGCATTTGCAGTGTCGAATAATTTGCATTTTCGAATCATAAGGACACGGCCATTGAGAAGTGTTTTTAAAGGATATCAAAATGATGAAGTTTCTAAATATTCTTTTCATTGAATAAATCTACATATATTTATCTACCATATAGGACAACTATATTCAATCCTATCTCTATATTCCCAGTTGAGAATCAACAGGCAATTCAGCTAGATTTCTATTATATAATAAAATAAAAACCAAGTTTATTTTTCAACATGATGTTTCCTTTCGGACTCAACCATATTTCAAAGACTTTTGCTTTGAATTCAGTATATACGAAGCAGAAGTATTATTCTGTGGGAGCGAAGAGAAGTCCGAAGGAAACCGACTGCTATAACTCAAAGGAAATCCCAACGGTAGGCAGAAGCATCAGAACCAAAAACATCAAAAATCGGAAACTAGGCAAACGGATCCCATTTTCAGACCGCCTTCATAAGGCTGCGCATATTAAGTGTTACGTACCCATAAAATTATAACCCTTCCTCCGCGGGTGATGGGCCTTTTCCAACTTCCTCACCGAATCATCAACTCGATTTCAAGGGAACCACTCCAAAGGTAAGCGAGATAATATAGCATACATTAAAACTGAACGAGCACCCATTCAACCACGCCGTAACTAGGATATACCAGATCATCCGGGATTCGCTCCCGGGACCAAATGGTTACAAAAGAAGCATGCTACTGATTACAGGCATCCATGCTAATTTCGCCACCGGAGTGGACGAACGTCGTTTAAAATCAAAAATCAGATAAAATTACGAATAATATTCAATAAACAAATATACTACTCAGAGGTGCGTAAGATAATTATATATCCTAGTATTCAACTAATAGGTGAGATAAAAATTTACTAACACGCTAATAAAATTGCCGTGGAATAAGTTTATAACAATTGTAGCCGGAATATAACATGATAATAGCTATATATAATAGCTATACCTAAAAAGATTATATAAGACTGCGGAATAGGCAGCGCGACTGGATTCGGAATGGCCGTGGCGCTCAGCCGGGACATGCCGCGCAGTCGAAAAAGCCACCGCAATCCAGGGTAGCAGGTGAATCGAAACAGTTTCTTCAGATTCTATACTTAGACACCTTATATATTGACGTAGTATAAGATACTTTATAGTTCGGTGCCGTTTTCCTAGATGCTTTCCTTGCTGTATCTCAAAAACTGACCGAAAAAGGTGTCCGCCATTTTGTTACGTAAAATGAGCAAAGGTCCATCATTGAGTGCAAAAACTATAACGAATCAAAAGATCAAGAACGATACTAAAATACTGTTTAATTGGTTTTTCTACCAGTTTCCTCCAATAACTTTTACGTAGCAGCAAATTTGAAATTTTATCTGAAAATCCGAGAGTACCCTTTTCTGTGAAAATTGGCCGAGTTTGACGACCTGTATCTTTGTGACGCGTGCAAATAACGAAAAACCGAAAACAGAGTAATAAAATTGAATCTTTTCTGAATAATTATACGAAGTTTCACCTTCGAAAAGGCCGGGAAGAGCATCTCTAACCTTCCCCTTCCGTTCCCATTCAGGTTTACCAAAAAAGAAAACTGGAGAACCAGTTCCAGTAACAACAGATCCGAGCTCTTGAAAGGGTGGGGCCTCTTCGTAAAGCTTAAGCGGCTTGCGACAAATAAAGGCGTGTTGAAGCGCAATTGAAGAGGCGATTTCGTTTCTCCTATCTGACAAGAAGGATCAGAGAATTTATAAAGCAGGAAGTGCTTCAACTTCTCGGTTTAGACAGTAAACCCTGCATTTAAACTGATGCCGAGAGAAGTGGCAAAAGATGCAAAATTTACCATACGTGTGATATAATATGTTCACATAAATATTTTCATGTTCATATACATTTGTTCATGTTCATATAAATACGTTCATTTTCATATAAATACAATTACTGATATTGGCTTTGTTGCCGTGGAATTCTTTCGGAACGCAATTAACGATAATTTTTGTTGATTCGAATTTTTTTAGTTGGCACAATCTGTCTTGTAAATTTTTGGATCCCGTTTAACTTATTGTGTATTTTTCTGTTTAACGTCTTCTGGTGTGGAAACTGTTCCACACCGTTATACACGTATCATTTTCAATATTTTTGTCAATGTTCTTTCCCTCTTTTTACAGGTTAAAGAAATATTTTCTTTAGTTTAAAATCTACCTATTACAATAGGTGGGTTTTCAGGTTTTTCACAACCCCTTCTTGCAGATGTTTTCCTGATATTGTTTTTTAAGCTCTTGACTTAGATTTTTTATCCACAGATACTTTCTTCCGTCTTTTATCTTTTTTTATCGCTATATCCTTACCTTGTATTGAAAGTAATCGGGTTAGATGTAACAGGGTACTTCATAGTCCCAATTCTATCTTTCCTATAAATCACCGATATAATTATATCCAAAACTGAAAGACTTAAATAGGGTGAAATTTAAATTTCCGTAATCGATTATCACTTTGTTAAAATCTTTTGAACAGTGATCTAAGTAAAACGTTTAAAGACGCGAAAAATTCAAACGAAATTAATTCTAAAAGCTATGATAGATGCCACAACCAGCCGCTTTAAAGATTTATTTCTCAAAGGAATAACAAGTGTGAAAAAAAAGTTACCTTCCTTTCCTTTATCCTTGTGATTTATTTCTCCATGGACGACACGTATAGAAGCTAATTATGAAAATAGGCTTACGTTGAATGTACCCCCTACTATACACCGAAAGCCGTTTCACATATACATGGATATATATGTAAATGCACAGCACATTTACGTATAAATTGATATATATATATATATATATATATATGTAAATGTCAGCAGCAACTACCGTATATTTTTTTAATTACCAAAACTAAGAAAAATCACATTCCGTCAGAGCATGTCTGTCACAGAATGTATGTAAAGAAAGTGGAAAAAATACATGGAAAAAAAAAACAATTGAGATAACAGCTCAGGCTCATAAAAAGAAAACCATTATTCGTGCTGAATAAGAACAGAATACATACAGTACAGAACAATTGTTATACGAGTATTATATAATAATAATAGTAATAATAATGACAACAAAAAGAATAATAATAACTAAATTCAGGTGAATTTTAGTCTAATGAGACCACTCTTACAGTTAACTTAGTAGACGAACACAAATATCCATGTCCTGACCAGGATTTGGCGTTGCTAGGCTAGCACGCTACCCAGTATGCCAACGAAGCCGTCTAATACATAAATACATATAACTTATAGTAAACAATGAATTTGGATAAACACACAGCTGTTTTAAACAAAAAATGAATCAACGATAATTTATTGAAAACAAGACCATTGCATCAAAAAATATGATATAGAAAAATAAGCACTGAAAATTATTACAATTTGAATTCCGAGAGAAAATGCCACATTCCTAAGCAAAAGCTGAAGAGACATTCAGGTTCTTCAAATTAAATACTAGAATTTTTGTCAGGATTTTCCAGGATTACCCGTATGAAATATTCTGTATAATACACACAGCCGATTCTCTTAAATATCTCACGGCAGCGACTAAAAATAATTCTGCGGAAAAGTCATCGGCCTAAAGGCTGGTTGGATTATCATCCCCTTTACCATTAGCTATCAAAAGTTCTAATGTGGAAGTGAGGCTTAGTAGGCAAGATGAGGAGTGAGGTAGTTTGGCGTAATTTTCCATACTTAGCCAGAATGCTATGAGTGGGCAAAGTCCATGTAATCGCAGCACAACGACTGCATTGATAACATTTTTTTGAGAATTCGATAAAAATCGCCAAAGCTGCATTGCATTATTCGTCATCATTCATACTTCAGCACCTGTAGTAGGGGTGATAATGCTAAATTATTCGACAGCTGAGGTCATTTCGCACATTTCCCCTACCGGGAATCGAACCCGGGACCGCTTTCAGCACCTTTCATATCATCACCGTCATTATCATGACCGAAACAATTGTACACGAAAAAGATATTTCCTCGCGTTTGTATAAAAGACAAATGAAAATATTCCATTTATTAAGCTCATTAAGTAGCGGGAACAAATCTTTTAACTGCCCATCACGGATTTTACAGCTAATAAACTGGAACACCATTTATGTCAACATAATCCCCAGCGAGCGCCACTACAACTACGAATTAAAGAGCTCCAGAAACGGAGCAGAACTTTCACTCACGCATCCCGTAGGCGAGCCAAAAAAAAGGAAATAAAATAAAGAAGTAGAAAATTCTGGAACCGTCGCGACCCTTATGGAATCGCTTCCACGCGATGTTCCATCGAGAATGCAACATTTTTTTACGAGACGGTGACGTGCTCGACATGACGGTGTTCCTGCGTCACGAGCCCCCATTACCGGAAAGGAAGAGACGGATAGAAAAAGAGACTTCTTTCGCTAACATCCTTACACGGCTCCATCGATTTTCCTCTTTTCTTTGGGAATTTGGCGCGACGCCACCGACGAAAGTGAAATTGAACCCTTCTTTCTCCCCTTTTGCCCCACTTCTTTTCCACATTATGCTGCAGGAATGGATATAAAGGAAATAAGGAAGCACTTGCGGAATTACGGATGAATATTGCTCTTTCTTATCGGCCATAAACGGCTGGAGGAACGACAAAATATCTGATGATATACATCTTCCTCCGAATCTAGGGATAAAGGAGATACATCCTCACAATATCTACATCAGGTGTCGGTATTCTTTTTCGGCTGCGGGTCAAAATTACCAAAAAAGTGGTTATTAGGAAGACGTTTCGGGTTAATGGTACGGTTCGGCGACAATTGAGCGCGCCTCACAACTAAACTTAACCTAAAAACCATGTTATATTAATCATTGACAATCTGACAGATATCATTATTTGTAGAATACTGTTATAGTTACATATCTCTTTGTTCAACCACAGATGACTGCAGTATTTCGTTTAAACTTGGTCGGCAATATTTACGTCTACTCTTCAACATATATGACATAAATTCTTTTTTCGTGAATTTAAAGACCCTTAAATAACACGTTATACTATTTGACATTCCACAGTGCATTTCTGCAGTACATTCTACAGTAAATTATAGTAATTCTTATTAAAAAACATGGGTATTAACAAAGTTCTAGACATATTGAGCACTGCGACAATTGAGCGCGTCTCACTACTTAACCTCGCATAAAACCAGGTTATATTAATTTCTGACAATCTAACGGATGGCATAATTTGTCAGAAACTGTTAATGTTATATCATTCTTTGTTTAAGTGATGTAACTATAACAGTATTTGTTAATTATCTATTACATTTCGTCGGCAGCATTTCTTTTAAATTTTGTCGGTTTCTGTATACTCTGGAACATAGATTAAATAAATTCTTTATTCTTGAACCCAATGACCGTTAACCCACAAAACATACTATTTCAACATTACAATTAAGTATTAACACTATACAAAGTATTTTTGTCATAACTTACAAAGTTTTTTTTTCAAAATGTCAAGCCTTGCCACTCGGGAAGATGCTTTGGAGATGCAGTTCGTGATTTACATCTCTCTACGAAGTAATTATGAACGTGAAAAGAAATTAAAGATAAAATTTGGATTATCCCTGTTTTCTGAATATTCATCCATTACCACCGCAGTTCCACCTGCGTTGCGCGATTCCATTTTCGTCGCCGTTATTATCGTAATGACTATCTCCTCTTAACTTTGGAACAGGAGTGTGTCACTTGAAATTACCAAATGGGTCACTCTGTGACCCGAGGTTCGTAGGTTGTCGACTACTGATATACATCTAATTTCTTGCCATGAAACTTCGTATAGTCAGGTGTTACTATATATCTATGTATACGTGTATGAGTGTATAAATTATAAATGTACGTATGTAAGTTCGTGTGTGTGTCTATATATATATACACACACACAAAAATATTCCTAAACATTTCTGGTTCGAAACCCCTATCATTATACCCAATATGCACGTAGACCCTGATAATTATAGCCAATGAAATGTAAGCCCTTGTTGCATAAATTCACTATGACTTCAGCATTCACCGTGTATCATATATACGTAATGACTATTATACGCACCCTATTTTTGGAATTATGTTGGGGAAAACAATAATATCGAGAGTTCAATACGTTATTCGCCGCATTACGTGTTCAAACAGGCGTGGATGATGGGCACATATGCCGATTTAGCGAATTTGTCGCTACATTTCGCGACTTTTTTTATTTCAGCAGCTTCCTTCATCCTATGATACACGTACCGTTACGTTGACCTTCTTCTAGATACTCTCGATTCGATCCCCGGTTGGGGCTCACGTGCGAATGACCTTGGCCGTCGGAGCACTCTTAACTTCAAAATTAAAATACTCTCAACATAACACGAATGACTTATTTCAAAATTAAAATAACATTACATCCAGTACATAAAGCACTTAAATTCCTTATAATAAATATAATTTTACATTGCTGTTACAGAAGCCATTCTGATTCTGAAAGGAAAATCAGAGACATAGATGCTAGAACGAATCGATTCAAAATTTCATTTTTTCCGCGAACGATACGCGAAAGTATCCGATTAGGGAAGTAGAGTCATGGTGCATGCACCCTCTGCCATGCGCGGCTTGCAGGGTACATACGTAGATGTAGATAATTCACATAATTTATGAGGTGATATTCAATCTATAGTAGCAAGTTAAATCTGTTACATATTTTTAACTATTACAAGGTGATATGTTTTCGAGTTTAGTTACTTTTCAGGGTGCATCTGACGACCTTAAAGAAAGTAAATATGCATCTATGTAGATAGGGTGACGGGGCAGAAAAAATTAATCATAAGCGTAAACTTACAACTAAAGCAATTTTCTCTGAGCAACCTGTTTTACGATAAAGCATTTAAGATCGCGAATCTAATTCTATGACGTACTCAAATCCAACGACATATCCGATTTTTGGGAGCTCTGAAAATGCGAAATAGGTGCGTCTATAGTTCGAGAATAAACTGTATCTATGCTGTCAGAACATTAAAACATAAAAAAATATTTTAGGATCCACAAGTTCACTCAGCCAGAATAAGATGTGCCCCGTAGATCGAGTTTTGGTACTTGTACTGACAGAAGTTTTGAGGTGAAGGCATTATACTTATTTAACCAATTAATAGTTAGTTAAAATCTTAATCAGTAAAATGTGAATAACTTTGTACGGAAGAAACGTGCAGATGAAACCCAAGGAATAACAGGTGTGAAAAATAGCAACATGACTGGGACTTTTTCTTTTTCGGAAAAGGGAGAACTGGGTTCGAGTCCCATTCATGTCGCTATTTTTCACATCTGTTATTCCTTGAAGTGTTAATAATAACGTACAATATGGCGATTATCCTAGCTAAAACATTCTTTGAAAATCACGTGCTTGGCTTTTTACATTAATTTTTAACTGCTCTTTACTTTAAACATTTTTTTCATAGAGACTACTGGGTACTTATATATGAGAGAAAAATTACATCGAATATTCTATAACTACTTGTATTTATTGACTTTTAACTTTTTCTACAGATACATATGTCTTTAAAGCAATGCACTTATAACTGTTTCTTCCAAATATCAATTTTTCGGATGTTCATACCCTCAAACAGACATGAATAAAATATCGTTCCTTCCCAATATATTCACTAAAAACACTACAAACCTAACATATATTTAACTATGTATGATAGTATATACCATTATACCATTAAATAAAATATACGAATATATTAAGTATTATGAAACAAAATTTTACAAAGTGCACAAACAATTTGTGGACTTTGTCAAATTTTGTTTCGTAATTCTTAATAAATTATAAAGATGTTCCACCAAGAATCACTTGATATGTTTCGTTACATATAAATATACTATGAAGATAAATAATGGTACGAATACACGAAGATAAATAATGACAAAGCGTGAGGTACGGTATTGAAAGCTGAAGAAAGCAAGGGTCAAATTTTACTTTCTCTTTGGAAAATGAATTTATTCCTGGACTTGTATGGAAATAATCGAAATGCGAAATATCATTTGAAAGAATTCCTTCAGGAGGATATTTCTTGAGTGAAAAATTCTCGGGTGAGAAGTCTTGAAAGAAATGTCTCGAGGCGAAAATTTATTTCCCTGAATGAGTTGTCCTCGGGCGAACCGTCCCTTGGATGAAACGTCCATTGTACAGCCAACAATCCCAGGATATATTTCACAAAAACCCTGAAAATCTCCATACAGCATTCACCATATTCAATCGAGATACAAGCTCTTCATGGGGAATTTTATATATATTCCACCTCTTCATATTTTCGTCTTTCAGAAGCTTCCCACGGATTTTCATCAGGAGAGCACGTTCATTCCACAACATCTTAACTTCTCTACTCATGTATCAACAAGAACTTGACTCCCCCACGTATTTCCGGGATAAATATCCCCGGATATTGACTCTCCTATGAGGGCCTGACATTTAAACTCGACGAGACCTTTGCAAGAAGGAAGAGAGCATCAAATATCGCCTGAGCAAACCCGGTATCCACGGAAAAACCGCAAACGGAAATGGCAGACAACCACCGAAACGGAAGATCAAATTATTTAGAAAGGAAAGCATACAAAGGCCTGATGATTTTGATCATAATCACGGATACTAATTACTGCTTATGAAAATCGACAACTGGGAATGCATTAATAGCTCCAAAAAACCATCGTAATAAATATAGTTTTTATTCAGAATACTAGGTTTAAGCAGTTTTGCATATTTCCGTTAATAGAATAGAATACCCTTTATAAGTGGGTAAATATAGAGAGGAAAATAGCAATAACAGATACCAAAGGAAGAAACTACAGAGTGGATTAAAGAAAAATCTAAGTCCCGTATGCACTTAGGAAGAAAGATGCCCATTATGGGAAAACATCCGCAGGAAAGGGGGTGTGAAATCGGCCGGCAAGGTGATGGCCACGGTCTTTTGGGATGCTCGCGGAATCATTTACACCGATTGCTTGGAAAAAGGTCAAACGATAATTGGAGAGTGCTATGCGTCGTTATTGCAACGGTTGAGCGAAAACATCAAGAATAAATGTCCTCATTTGAAAAAGAAAAAGATCCTCTTCCGCCAAGCCAATGCACGGGTGCACACCTGCACAGTTTCGATGGCCAAAATTATCGAATTAAAGTTCAAATTATTACAAAATCCACCCCATTCACCGGATTTGCCCCCCAGTGACTTCTTTTTATTTCCAAACTGGAAAAATTGGCTCGGCGGAAAACGGTTCACGTTGAACGAGAAGGTCATCGTCCAAACAGATGCCTATTTTGAGGACCTTCCGAAATCCTACTTTTTGGACGGCTAAAAATGTTAGAGAAACGCTTGGAAAGTGTATGGAGTTAAAAAGAGATTATGTTGAAAAATAAAAAAAATCTAAACAAAATAATTTGTTTGTCATCTTTTCCCAAGGACTTATTGAACGACCCTCGTAACATAACTATTCATCCGATAGGCTCTTAAAACCTATATATTTCTTTTTACACCTACAACAACGAGCTTCGATGCAAAACACTATATAAGAATCTATATGACGACGACATAATTGTTTTAACTCGTGTCACAAAGAGAAAAATAACCGCTGTATACAGTTCTGCTACCGTTGTTTTCAGGAGGTTAATCTCATATATGTTAATGCTAATTAACATACTTGTTAAGGCAACGCAAAGTTCTGACGTGAGAATTAAAGCGGTCCATAGAAATCACATATATTTCAATAATATTGCGTGAAAAAAAGCAAAAAACTTAAATATTTCATTTCCTTTAAAGATTAATACGAGAATAAATTTAGTTGACGCACGCATTACGGAATAACAGAAATATTTTCTCACTAATTTGTAATTCCATGAAAATTCAGTACTTGGATTTCACCAAACAAAAGAGAGAAACAATGGGTATATTATTTATTCCGAATCAACTGCCTATTTCACGCTTAGGTCATTCTGCAGTGGAACCTATACGACACTTTTGAAAAGATACCATAATGATGATGCAGGTTTTTTAAAGGCGGATTTAAATAGGAAGCTTGAAAGTTTCAAACCATAAAAACTGTGGAAGTAATTAGAGCCCTTTTTACGGCTCAATTTCCCTCTCTACTTTTCCGTCAATAAAGTTTTTCCGGTGACTCAGACAATGGGACGAACTTTCTTAATGAGGAGAGAAAATACCGGTGGCGGATTATATTCCCATTAAAGAGTAATTTCAACGTTATGAACAATACGTGACCCGGTTACGGTAATAGCGGAATAGGGAAAATATTTCTACGATTCTTTTGTCCTTGAATTCCGAGAGAGGGCTTAAAAGCTTCCTTCATTTTGTTGGCCAAAGTAAACATTTTTTGCACAAGCCGATCTCAAATTGAAAACCGAGACTGTGAAACGATGGTAGAGAAAAATAAAATAGTTAAGCATAGTATTAAGTAACTAAAAACCGAGGAAAACTTGAAATATGAGTATAAAAACAATTTCATATCACATCACAAAACGACAATAAGTTGAGCAGTTCGGTGGTCTTTCAATAAAATAGTTTCCTTGCTCAGTGATTATGGATTCCTAAAACATTATTGAATACAATATATTAAATAAAAGCACATCTTCCAGAGCAATTTTCTGGTTTTATTAACTAACTTTGGCCGTAAAATAATAACTTACCCTAAACTACTTCACAAGTAAGAGGGTTAAAGGTTAAGGGTGTCCGATGATTAAATGTTAAAGGTTACCTGATGATGACGCTACGCGTCGAGACCTAGGTCGTATGTATTAAATCCTGTGGTAACGTGCATAAGCTATTCTTATTCCTCTTTCATCAGGAAACGATACCACAAATTTGAGGACAAAGTAGTTGATTGGGTTACTTTGCACGTAAAAGCGTGCACCTGGGAAAGTTTCCCAAAGAGAAACATGAAAAAAGTCTGAACGTGGCTCTCCCAATAGCAAGATAGATATTGAGCTGTCTTGCAAGAACACAGAGACATGCTAATAATTTAGGCATTGCAAGATAGTTCTATGCCGAGAGCAACCGACCTGTAATTGAGAGATTGAGACGTTTTTCATATTTTAGGAAAAACTACTTCCGGAACTCATGTATCTCATTCCGTAATGGAGTACTTAACCAACCGAATGGATGCTCTAATCTCTACTTTTCTAGCAGAAAAAAAATGTAAATTTCACGCACACAAGAAGATACATAATATTGCAGGGCAGCGGCCGACAGCTTTCCACACCTCACGGATCCCCTAACTCTAAATTTTG
Source organism: Ladona fulva (assembly GCA_000376725.2). Classification (NCBI taxonomy): domain Eukaryota; kingdom Metazoa; phylum Arthropoda; class Insecta; order Odonata; family Libellulidae; genus Ladona; species Ladona fulva. The sequence continues at coordinate 74,734 of KZ309297.1, read as the reverse complement.
AATCCCACGGACCTTTAACTTGTGTTTTTATTACAGGCATATATAAAATTATAATGCCTTAACATAGTTGTAATGCATTTGTTTTCGCACGCCTACTACATGTTGACAATACGAAGAAGATTCAGAAAATGACGAAAGAATATAATAACATAATAATAATAATAAATATAATGCAAAAAATGTCTAAATGTATTCACGAACCACCAATACGGGTCATCAGTGGTCCGCGGACCAAGGGTTGGCGAACGATGTTATAGAGTACGTACGCATTGGTATGAGAAATCGATGCAAACAGTTGGATTAGGTAGTGATTAAGTTCGGATATTTTTGGAAATGGACTATATTAGAAGAAGTGCTATGGTATTTTGCATACAAAGAATATCTCAAGAGGAGATCCGTACGGAAACCCTTACAATGATTAGAACGTGTTAAGAATGCCAGAAAACCGATGGCCCAGAGGAATTATTCGACAGAATAACCTGGAAAGAATAAAAGTGGACTACCTGAACTAACATAGGTAGAAGGATTAGCAAAGATCAGTAAAGTAGTATTTTGAGAGTACTTCGACAACCGAGGTCATTTTGCAACATTAGGCCCACATTGGGGATCGAAACTGGGACTAATTTCACTAAAGCTGAACGCGTTCCCCACTTAGCTATACGGTAACCCGATTAACAGAGAATTGGAGGAAAATTTGGTTCATAATATTGACTTGTCACTCTACAGCATCCAGTTGTAGAATAATATGTTAAATTCATGCAATTTTGTATACATAAACTTTAAAGTACCAAGTATAAAATAGTAGCCATTTTCCATACATTTAGTCAGAAAATATAGCTTTATTTAATCTCATATTTACATTTTTCACACATTTTTCTTCGTTAGTTCAGGTCCAATAAATGGAAACGAACATAGAGACGGGATGTAAAAACCTCATCCACCTTTCAGCGTCCTCTGTAGAGAGAATTGCGTAGCGAAAAAAGAAACCAGATCAATTCCTTTACACGCGCTGCAAACTCTCTTTGACCTTTCTACAAGGTCCGTCGTCTTCCTCTATATTGCCTACACGTGTTCGCAGTGTTACAGACTTGAAAAAAGGTAAAAAAAGGTGGGAAACCTCGTACGGGGAGGAGTGGTTCTCCTATAGTGAACGCAGCGAGGGAAGTGCCTATTATGCACCCGAGGGAGAGGCGCAGAGGATCGATGACCGGGAAGGCAAATGCGTTTTCCGAGAGACACTCCAAAAGGAAATCGTAAAAGAAGCCGAGCGAATGTGGGTCAGATCTTCCGATCATTAAACTGCGAATGCATATCCCATTTATATTCTCGAGCTGTGGTGTAAAGGGTTAAGGAGATTCCTAGCTCTGTTCGTGTTAAACCCTAGAGTCATAACCAAAAGAACAATCAATCTCATTACGGATTTTCCGTGATTATGACACCCAGGAACTTTTGCTCTTTTACTGGTGGAATTGCCTGTTGGCAGATTGTTGGTGTAATGGTCGCCTTTTTCCTGGGATATAGAAGGAATTCCATATGTGCGCTTTTGGTGGGGTTGATCTTCAGGTGCCAGGTTTGTAGCCATTCCTCGAGTTTTGCCAAGTATGCGCTCAATTCATAGATGGCATTGTTAGCTCTATATTTGCTGCATGATACGGAAAGATCATCTGCATATAAGTATAAATTAAAATTACTTCCCTTCCTTAAGTTCTCCTTAGACATGACTTTAACTGATTATCATGTACATCAGGGGTACACTACAGCCGTGGGGCAGATTTAACCTGTTGAAGGTTTCTAAATTGGATGTGAATAAATTTTAAATTATATCCTTCACGTCAAAATCATGTCCTTTAAAGTTTCTATGTGACCATTTTCAGGTAAATCTGTTGCATTTGATTTTCTTTCATTTCTGCATATGAGTTACACTGAAATTACATCACATATTCCTTTCAACTATGATATTAACCCTTAGATTTCGCAAAATTTCGAAAAATTCCAATTATCTAAAAATGTATTATTAGATTAGCAAATTTTCAGTTGTAATTGAACCATTTGTCGTGTAAATGATGAGGAAATTATTTCTTTAGTCTCATATTCTTAGATACGGAATATTTTCTTTATTTCCTTAGACCTACGAAGCGTATGTAAAGAAGACCATATTTTATGAAACAAAGGAAAGAAAGAAAGTCTAAATCGTCAATAGACGGTGGGAGAAGTAAAAGGGTTTAAAATATTCGAAGAAAAATATATCAATTCTCCTCTACGTCCATCCCACCAAGCACTTTCCATACACTTATGACTCGCGCCTCTCATAAAGTTTGGATATCCTAATGTAGAATATTTGATGTCTTAGATTGTAATCAAAGTCATCGAATTCCATTAATAATTATTAATGGAATGTAAGGAATTTAAGGTCCCGCTACCATATCTTGATGAATGAAGTATTTATCGGTTTCCTTTAGGTACGGGATAGAGAAAAATGTATGTTTTATATACTTTTTTCTCAGTCTTGTTCATGGTTGTGATGATATGAAAGCCACTGATGTATGAGTTATGATGGATAATGGCATTAATTAAGGTTTCTCCTTATCCAATGTTACGAAAAGTGTTACTCGTAGAGTCATAATGCTTCACTATCGTGGGCTTGTACTGTTAATGGCATTCTGGCTCAGTGATGGAAGCAAGGGCAAACTACCTCACTCCTCCTCTTGCCTAGTAAGACCCTTTTCCCTCTCATAGCTCCTCGTAGCTCATAATAGAGGGGATGAGGTCCCAACCTGCCCTGAATACTTTACAGAAGGAGTTTGAAACTATTCAATTCAATTGAATAATTAAAATAGAAACAATCTGAGCGGATCATTTAAATAATGAATGAGCAAATGTCAATAAGCTCAAAAGCATCTAATTACGGAGGGTTTAATAAGCAGGCTAATTAAAAAGCATTCTTCCGACGAAAAATGTGAATGTTGGACTGAATTATGTGAGAAAATCATCGAGGTGGGGTAAATTTTGCTTTTTCAGCTAATCCCTAATTTTAAAGACGGGCTTTTTTGGTATATTATCAATTCAAATTAAAAATGTCACTCTACATACTCAAATATTATATTTAAAACATTCCAGCAAAATTACAGAACTTCATTTACTGGTCATATTTTAAATACATTGTTGTAAAACGTAAATTAATATTATTACACAATTCTTAAAACAACTCTTTCACAGGATTGTAATAAAATACTACGAAAGGACAAGTGATATGAACTGATAAAAATGAAACCAATGAAAATGTTTGTTGGTGTATGCCTAAACACATTTTCAATTAACTTAAATACTTACGAGAGAGATCTTTGGGTGAATGCCAGGCAATCTTCAAAATTAATGACCCGCAAGCGTTGCCACCTTGCAAAAGAGCCGAATCGCAGCGCAAAAGTTAAATAAATAAACTGAAATGCTTAGATAGAAGCATTGCTTCCTGACTTACTTGCGACTTCAAATATGAACCTCCTCTCCATGACGAAAGTGAAGCTTCCAATAGTTACTTGCCAACCATCGTAAACTACTTGGTCTTACTTTGGATCCCAGTCAAACTTCAGCAATGGTAAGCACCACGACAGTTCGGATGAGTTAGATCTTGTGTAATTAAGAACTGGAATCAATTAAGACGTGTCCCACGGCTTCAATTTAAAGTGGTAACCGGCGTTCAAGCCTACGGCAGGGAGATCGCTTCGGAAGTACGAAGGAAATCAGGAGGTTTGCGCGGATCGTGCTATCAGAAAGTTTGCCTCGGCAGTTCCCTGATGAGTTGCGAGGATCCGCAGCACAAGACACGCCGAGAACATTCTCCTGGAGAGAGTTAATTTTGGGCGAGGAAAGATCAGGAGAACTAAACGCGAAGAAAAACAAACCCTGAAGAACAGTCGCGGAGATAAATTGCTTAGGATTTAAGATAGATCTTTGGAGAGTTAGAAGACCAAAGAAAGGGAGATAGACAATTGAACTTTGCAACTACATGCGGTAGACCTGAAATAAACTCCAAGGAGGAACGGAAGTAAAAAAAAAAGCCCGTCGACATAGGAAATCAAACCCAGATCTTCTACTTTCCGGTGAGAAACCTAGTCGGAATGAAACTGAGTGATTTTATGTAGGAGTGCTTAGAGGTACGAGCCACTCTTGATAATAAATACGTATATGATCCGATGGACCTGCAACTATATCTTGATCAGTGAATAGTTTTCGTTCGCCTTTTGGTATAGGATAGAGAAAAATGTGTCTTTCATTTACTTTTCTCAGACTTGTTCATAGCGATGAGTTGAAAGCTTCTGAGGGATAATTAATACTGAATAATGCCATTAGTTAAGATTTCTCCTTATGGAACGCTAAGAAAAGTGATACTTGTAGAATCATTATGCTTCACTTACGTGGACTTGTTCCCCTTAGAGCATTCTGGCTCAGTGAGAAAGGTAAGCGCAAACTACCTCACTCCTCATCTGGCCTAGTAAGCCTCATTTCCCTCTCATAGCTCTTCGTCGATAATGATAGAATGGATTAAATCCCAGCCAGTCTTCTGACTAATTACATTACGGATATATATGAGTGAATTCTGGGAAAACTCAGAGTAAATTATATACCGCAAAATCGACCCTGGTGATGAGAAAGCAATATGCAATGCATATATTATTAAATGAAAATATATAAAAGATTGACATAAATAGGGCTCCTGGGTAGCCAATTGGCAACGCGTTCGGCTTCGGTGAAAGCGGTCCCGGGTTCGATCCCTGGTGGGAGCCTACGTGCGAAATGACCTAAGCTGTCGAAGCACTTTTAAAAATACTACTATACTTGACATAAATATGATTCAACTAAAAGGTAAGTGTACTTTTCATTTTTTAAAGTTTTATACTGAGGCAAAGTTTTTCAGTTTAAGTAATACTATGATTAAAAGAATCAGAGGAAACAAGCCAGACTTACTTTAAATAGAAGATGGCACGGTAGATTTGACAAGATAGATAAAAAGGCCCAAAATTAGTATTCACCGAAGTTACATGAATGTAAAGAGATCATCAATATGTTGCGGCTTATATGCACGATGTTAAAAAAAGAAAACTTAAACCCAGTAACTGAACGTTATTCGTAAATGCTATTCACATAAGATCTTGCTCATGTCAAACATCTTTATGTGCATCGCGATGGTGCAAAGATAGTAAAAGGATAGTCTTCAAACTTTGTGTGCTATTACAGTGATATGAATAGACCATCTAAACGAATAGTCTTTTCCATAAATCTTAAAGACAGACGAACATTTTCAAGAATACGATACTCAGTTACTCATCTTAGTTGTCCTCCTAAGAATTTTGATACACGAAACGATGATAAAAAAAAGGAAAAAATGTGCCCCTTGTCGCATGCAACTCGCAATACTCCGTATCCTTAAATGTAGGCAAACAAATGCTAGTTCACTATTTTAGCTAGTAGGGGTGGCTGATGAGTTGGATAAAATTTACTCAGAATTACTCCCTGAAATTTTTTGATGGCAGAGCATACATAAAAGCACACGTTCCCTGGGAGAAACGGACATGAAAATATCGCCGATTTCATCAAATATTGTATTCTGTAATCTGAGAGTTTGAGGTGCTACGAAATGCATAAACTCAGAAATGATTATTTCATTTTGGCCAAAAACTTGAAGAAGTCTTGCAGGCTTCACGATTAAGGCTCCCGTCTGCCAAACGGAAGGCTAACATTCGTTCCGCAGCAACGGCAAATCAACTACCAGCATTTCTCGAGGATTTGAGCCTACAAATTTTCGATTTCGACATCGATTTAATGCTTTCGAATCTCGACTCTACCTAATGCAAAAACCATGTCAAAACCTAACTAATTTTAGCTTCCGGGGTAATAACAGTTAGTAAACCATTAGTGCTGGTCATAAAACCGTCGATTGATTCCTAATTACTAGACTTTAGTGTTGCATACGAACTCCAAAGGCATGGATAGACTATGATTGCGGGAACTTAATTACAGAAACTCAAGAGCGTCCAAATTCGGTGAAACCGTTTCATGTGATAAAATGCATTAGTCTAGATTTTTTTACCGAGCCATACGCTATTTTCGTCATTCACTACATATAGGTCATTATTTTAAAACACCCTTACCGCGAGCGGGGAAACTATTAACCCGGTTAGTCAGCGCTCTCTTTAAGAGACGCATTTTGGCTCGTTACTCAATCCGCCGGAAAATTAAATAAACCAAAATTAATCCTACGTTGCGATGCCACCGTCGTGTTTTCATCACCGACCGAGTCGCCTACGTCATTCACGACCGATAAAACTAATGGACCAAATTAAACTGGTTCATTTCTCTTAGAATTTTGCGACCCTTTAACTTAATGTCATTCACAGCTCAATCTCAGCGGCAAACTATAGCAAACGTTTGTTAAATTCGGACGGAATTCAAATCAACCAAGGTAATAACGAAGCGAAAGATAGAATGGAAACAAATTAATGAATTGACTCTTTATCGAGGAGGGGTTAGCCATGAAAAAGCTTCTCTTCCATTATTTTATCAATCAATAATTATTTTCCTCCGTCAAACTTACATTAAAAACAAAAGCGAATGGTATTTAGAGGTTTAATAATGCTCCGTAAGTCGTATTTCGGCAGGCGGAACTCGCGATTAGAGACAAACGGGAAGCTCCGGATTAACGTCTTCCGGGAACATCCCTATCCGCATTTCGGAAACAATGTCTCCAATCTCATGGAACTCCACGATAGGAAATGATATAGTGGAGCACCTTGAGAATAAAGACATTGTTTCCGAAACGCGCACAGGGATTTTCCCAGAAACCGGTAGTCCAGAGTTTCCCGTTTGTCTCTAAACGCGAGTTCCGCCTACCGAAATATGGCTTACGGACTGTTTTTAAACCTATAGTACATTAACAGCCGTGTTCCAACTTTCTGTTTTTTCCAAAAATAATGGTATTGCAAAAATTTCTAGTAAATATGATCTAGCCGGGTGAAGCTGCAATAAAAGAAAAACTATTAACTACAGGATGTTACGCGGACCACCGCCTTCCTTGCGGCATGTCGATTGAGAGAATGTCTTATTATATCATAATGAGGTTTGAATTAATATTTTCAAGACTAGCTTTAGGGAGCGGGTTAAAAGAATCGAAATTCCACACTACAGCAAAACTTCCGTGAATTGATAAAAAAAACTTTCATGAAGAATCACAGATAGAGTTATGAATTATAAGATTACTCTATGTTAAAGTGAAATAATTTGACTTTTAACTCCGCATTGCTGCGGATGACTATCAGTAAAATAATTATCATTATTCTACCCAACATTCAATGATACTTCGACTGATTTGAATTTTTCCTCTTTTTTTTAAAGTCACTTATGCTTCACTTCATATCTTAGTCGCTGTAATAAATAGGTATGTAGTGTTATAGAAATTTAAAAAACAAAAGTGCATTTAGTAGTATTGTAGAAGGTAGGGAAATGAGTACAGTGGTATAATCAATGCTACAAACAGCGAATTATGGAAGAAAAAAGAATTTTGCTCACGTCAAAGTTCACGTCCAATTAATCAAACGCAACATAGCACGGCGTAGTTTCCCGCACCTGGATTCGGAATTCAGCCCAACGAATTGTTCCCTGCACATTAATTTCAGCGCCCGATACTAAATGGCTAGGCAGCGTAGGTGTGGTAAATTGCCCGGGAACGAAGGGATTAAAGGCGACGACAAGATAAGTCCAGGAGAGAGGCCGGGGGGGTCTTTACACGTGGCCAATTCACTAATTTAGCTCGGATGAATCGGACACGGAATAAAAGTGGCTGATTAAACCCAGGATATTGTACATGACGGAATCGACTCGATAATACTACCGTCTCAATGGATTAAAACAGAATGGCGTACATATGTTACTGAATAAGTTTCTTAACGTTTAATTCCTGTCAGTGATTTTTTTGAGTTTACACTGCATACATTTTAACAAAGGATCTTTTATGAGGATTAAGGAAAGGTAAATTACTGAGCACGTAAGAGCCCGTGCGGCTGAATTCCAAGGAATAACAGGTGTGAAAAATAGCGAAATGATTTGCACTCGAACCCAGGCCTCCCACTTTCCGTGCAAGTATTCTACGTAAGTATTCTCAAACAGAGTGGTTTAGACGCGGAATGGTATTTCAGTATTTAGATTACCTGCCCGGGAAATGGGACACCTGGGTTCGAGTCCCAGTGACGTCGCTACTTTTCACACCTGTTATCTATTTACGAATTTAAATGAATTTCATAACACCCTGATTCTAAATTTTCGTGTGCTTAATAATCAGCTGAAATCGATGACAGGAGCTGACGATATCTAAGATTCTATAAAACGAAAAATACTCATTAAAAAAATCGCGTCCTCTACAGATATAACGGCAGTAATCAGGCAAAAGCGTCACTTAAAAATAATTGAGGACATGCTCATTAATGGGGATAAAAAGAAAATTGGAACATGGTTGTTAACGAATTGTAGGCTTAAAATCATACCGTAAGCCGTACGGCGGAAGGCGGAACTAAACGCGTCTAGAGGTAAACGGGAAGCTCCGTATTGCCGATTTCTGGGAATCAATCAATGAGCATTTCGCAAACAATGTCTCCAATCAATGAGCATTTCGGAAACAATGTCTCCATTCTCAAGGGTTCCACAATTGAAAATTATTTCAAGTCACCTTTAATCCTACCCCAGAAGTTAATACCTTATTTCGTTATGTACTGAAAGAAAATCTCCAGAAAAATAACGTCCTTCACGGAAGTGAGATTAGTTAAAACGGTCGCGTAGAGTATAAAGGAAAAAAATACCCCCCAAGGCTGAGATGGTCACCGTCACGCTAACTTCAGTCCTAGTGCCACTGCGATTAATCCAACGGCCTTTCCTAAGAGAAGGGAAGAAATCGCCCATTTGCTAATGTCTCATCCCTTTTGCTCTCATTCTTACCACGCTCAAAGCACTAATCTCGGACTCCCACGCTGGAACTCATTCCAACCGCAGCCATCCGACTCATTCCCTTTAGAATGCGGTGGGAACGAAGGCGTGTTTCGAACCCATCTTCGTTTTACTTTCCAGAGACTCGCAAACAAAACCAGCGACGGGGAAATATTCAGCGAGCCTGGCCGAACAAGGAACCAAATGAATCACAGACAGTGATTATTCTGTCTGATTACAAAGATTAATTAGAACGATTTCTTACACTTGCTACCAGTGCATCGTACCGGAACCGAACTGGAAATAGAAAACATCGCCATGTTTTGCCGCCTCGAGAACAGAATGTTACATTAGGTATCAATTCAATTCCCACTCCAACGAAACACATTTCATTTCAACCAACGCTTTTTTTGTTTTACTGAATCAATACCAGGGGTACATCCAGAATCTTCGCTTGTGGGGGTATGAAATGAGGGATCTTAACCAATAGGGTAATGTAGGTGTTTTATTTAACCTTTTGTTTAATCACACCGAAAATGTATCTTCTAAAACACACTTTTTGAGCTAGAGGTTTAAAAACACTCCGTAAGCCGTATGTCGGCAGGCGGAACTCGCTTTTAGAGATAAACGGGAAGCTCCAGATCACCGATTTCTGGGGAGTCCCAATGTGCCTTTCAGTAACAATGCCTCCATCGTCAAGGACGCCACAAAGGGAGTGTGGAGACTCGGGAAGCTCCGGATTACCGATTTCTGCGGAGTACCAATGTCCCTTTCAGAGAAAATGCATCCCTCAAAAGGGTGGCTCCACGAAGGAAGTGTGAAGACTCGGGAATCTCCGGATCACCGATTTCTGGGGAGTCCCAATGTGCCTTTCAGAGACAATGCCTCCAACATCAGGGGCTCCACAATCGGACCTCTCGTATGCACTTCCTATTGTAGTAATAATAAGAAGTGAAATAATAGGAAGTGATTAGGAGAGGTTCTATTGTGCAGCTCTGATGATGGATGCATTGTTCAGACCTCTCCTATGCACTTCCTATTGTAGTAATAATAAGAAGTGAAATAATAGGAAGTGATTAGGAGAGTTTCTACTGTGAAGCTCTGATGATGGAGGCATTGTCTCTGAAGTGCGCATTGGGATTTCCCAGAAATCGGTAATGCGGAACTTCCCGTTTGTCTCTAAACGTGAGTTCCTACTTCCGACATACGGCTTTCGGGTTTTTTTAAACCTCTAATTCATTAACAGCACTGTTCCAAGTTTCTTTTCTTTTAAGGTGTCAAACAACAAAGGAGAAGACGATGAGTAGGTAATTTTTATCAAATTAAGCTACCGTTAGGAAGGAAACTCACGTTCCATATTTTTTTCCTTCATTTTCTCCCAAATATTGGTAATGACGGCTTACTTTTCATTGTTTCTTTGAAATCATCTTTTTTCCAAAGTATTCAAACAACTTCGATTTAATTTATGTGCGACTTATGGATTTGGAATCGGTAATTTAATGTGTTATACATAAAAATTACATACAGAAATGAATTTTGAGTTAATTTTTAAAACTTATGCTTTTCGATTAGATTCTATAATCCATTTTAGGATGAAATACGTGTATTCCTATTTATGATTCAGTTATCTTTTTATATGAAAGAAAGATGTTACCAGCGTCAGATTTCTTCTCGGTTTTTAAACGTCACCGCTTTATATTACCGAAGCCTACGTGATGCCAAAGGAAGTGTGGAGACCCCTTAATGACGGAGGCACTGACTCTGAAATGTACATTGGTACTCCCCAGAAATCGGTAATGCGGAGCTTCCCGCTTGTCTTTAAATGCGAGTTCCGCATGCCGACACACGGCTTACATAGTTTTTATACCTCTAATTCATTAACAGCCGTGTTCAAACTTTCTTTTCTTCCAAACATTTTGTGTTTGAATGAATTTTGAAAGGAGGTTTGAAATTAGTCAGCCTTAATTAAACATCTTACGTATGTTATTCGCTCAGTTTGAAGTCCTTTAAGGACATCTCTTTCCGGTGGTCGTAGCTTTAAAATCTCCCTTTAAAACTTAATGCGATGTTGCTAAAGATATGAAATGAGATTCTCCAAGCGGAAGTACTTTGCATCAAAACAGGAACACAGGGCGGTGCTTCCAACTACCCATTCATTTCTGAAAGCTTCTGACGGATTTCGGGGGAAGGGCAAAGGGACCATGTTTCTCAAATGAAATTAGTTATGGTCTGAGAGATTCAAAGGAAAGAAGAGGGGTGGTGGGTGGGAAAGGCGAAAGAGAGGAAACGCTGGAAGTGAAGGAGAATAACGAATGAGAATACAGAAAATAAAAGATCGCGAAAAGCACGAATAAAATGTGACAGTTCTATCGACAAAAATGTACTTCTTAAGCAGGAAATGTCATAGCTACATAAGCATAGAGAATAAAGAGTTAAAAATTACTAAATGTTCAAAAGAGTATCACTCGGTTGGATTAGAAGCTGTTAAAATATTAATCTTTAAAACTATAACCTCTTTCGTGAGTTGATTTAATATCTTTTAATCGAAATTACGTATTTAAGATCAACCAAAAGATGAAAATCCACGGCATTCAGTAAGCAGGTGTGCGCACGAGTTTGTTAAAAATGTAACCTCTTCCGCGAGTTGATTCTACACTTTTAATCGAAATTACGTATTTTAAGATGACATGAAAATACACTCCATTGAATACGTAGTAGTACGCACAGGGTTGCTGTAACTATTACTCTTACGTAAGTTGATTTTACAATTTTTATTCGATTGCAATTTTTATTATGTCCAAGCAAATATTAGGTTATTTTCGTATAAATCGTTCCAGATTCTACGCCATATCACTCTAGAGCTTATACTTAAACAACCAACAAGCTTAATATAAAAAATTTGCAAAACTTAAAAGAATCCTAAATGTTGGTAAAAACAGCTGAAGTGGCTCCAGTAGAGAAGATGCTCAAATGAATAACATCTGGGATTTGTTGCATTGCAAACATGGAAACGTGGTTTCATAACACCCACTTAAAACTACGACGTAATTTTAAAATTAATTTTGTCATATGTCATACAGAGAATGAACTACGAGCCATATGTCAGCTGTTATAAAGGACGTTTTTCAAATCCGAGTTTTTAATTACCTTAATGCAAATTCCGGGGATATGGATGTTATTTACTCGCGAGAGAGACTCCGAGGTATTCAGCTGAATCGACCACTTTTGTTTACTCGAGTAATTAATTCGCGAAATTCTAGCGCAACTGCTTGCTTTCGAAGGATTTCACTACGGGGAGTTAACTCGCATTGCAATTAATCTACGTAATTAACATTCCTTTATCGAATACTCATTAACTATCGGAACTTGACGCAACACGTACCGAGCTTTATCCTATAAATCGCTGGCTGACATTAAGGGGTATTCACGATTATTGAAAAGAAAAAATATTTTTTTTTAAATTCGACGAAAATTATTAATTACCGAAAATGTCAACAAATTTTAAATTAAAATTAACCCTCGCCTTCACATGATAGAGATAGGAATCTGCGTAGGTGCTTTGATAGATGATCGAAGATGATGTCTCACAGAAAACAATTACACACTTCCTTATTTTTTCTCCTACAACATTTACGACATTTACCAACGTCATAGATTATGCAAAATGGTATATGGTGAGGGGCGAATTTCATTATTCAGAGGACTTTAGGACCATTTTGAGGCCCTATCAAGAGATAATTCTACATAAAAAGCGATAAAACGCGTCTTATAGGGCCCCCTTAAGGGGAAGTCCCTCAGCTAGCGGCTGGTGCACCTAATGGTAAAGCCGTCCCTGTATATAATTACGAAACATAATGGATATTTCTACAATGAATAAGTAGATTTTAGCGTTGAAAATCCAGCTTCAGGTTCAGTGCTTTTCCGTAAAAATTGTCAAAAACTCTTTCGTGAAACATTCTCAAGTCCTGTAAAAACACGATTTTTCTTTGGATACTGAAAAATAAAACGCCATTACACAGCACGCGAAAGCATCAAATGGGATTGTTGATCGTGAAATGGCGAAACACCACCAACTTCGATGTGAAAAAGACCGAGAGCTACAACCTGTTGAAAATAAAAGATCGCATTGCTGTATCAACTCTGAAAAGCATTCACTACGAGCGAATCATACACCATAAAGAGGCACTCTTTGAGAGGAAGCATAATCGAGAATTGAAGCATGTTTAGCGCTCTACAGCAGCGTAATTGAAACTCACAAAACTTTGCTTTTAGTAATTAGGAAATATGACATAATGAGGAGTCGGCACTTCCCAGTTTATCCTCATTTTTGCAGAACTTTTATTAAATTTCTCAATGCGGGAGTTTCTTTTTATCCCGACTATAAATAGCGCAATGTTATTTAACCTATAGAAAACTTTCAGAACGATTCATTGGGCCTTATTGTAATAATATAAGAGAAGTGCCTGTTAAATTCAAGCAGAGAAGATCGATGAAATATGCACCCGGAAATTTGGTCCAACAATATCAAGTTCATAGAGAAGGGAATGTAGCATTCTTAATTTGTCTGGCTGCACTGATAGGCAAGTATAAGTTTAATACGTAGGATTTTGCTACTTCTCTATTGTTCTTTATAATTCTTATACCCTCTTACTAAGCAAGGTCTTAGGCTACTAAAAGCAAGCAATTTGTAGCTAACAATCAAGTGAATAAACTTATTGCCCTGGATTTGAAGACAGTAAATGATTTAAGAAATTAGGAAGTAGCTCTAGAAGTGTTTTTGATAGGGAAATGCAACCGTAATATTGCCTTGGTTCTAAAAGGATGGTGCCATGCACCGAAACCGGTCGTGTATTTTGTAACATTGTGGTTTGTTAATATTAAAGTTTCTTTCTCATAGCTTACAATGATTTACTACCAAGTCAAGGCCGAGACCATCTCATCAACTAATCATCAGTTTAAAAAGTTTTATAATACGGGCCATGCCGCTAACTGTAGGTTAAGCTTAACCTTAAGGATACGTAACTATCAGATTTTACTATCGATTATAATACCGGGCCTAAGAGTTCCTCATCTATCACTATTTCTACCTTAAAGGACTATTTTCCCGAGCAATTACATGGTAACGGCGAGAAAGTAAGCAAACTATAACTATTTTAACAATGGTATAAGTAATCAATATGGTGGTGCTTGAAAAGAATGAATTTTGAAGACATTTGTGTATATTCTAACCAAAAATACATGATTAGGTCTTGAAAATTGTAATTGATGATAAAAATCCTAAAATTTCAGTTCAAAATTCAAATCATTCTCCGATGGTATTAGTCTAGACTTACAATTATTTCCATGCTTCTATCTAATTTAACTTCGCTGAAAAATAATCCTGAGAGCGACAAAAGTGAGATATGTATTTATGGGAATGCTTTGTCTCGTCTGAGATCAACAGAGTGGATATTGGATTCATGAAAATTGTATTTACAAAGTTTGGAAGATTACCAGTATTTTTCATAAGTATCCGATCTTTTTATTAATTTCACAAAGGAAGATATAGAGAAATGAAGAAAATAGTCTTTATCTGTTACAGTGGTCCCAAGCCATACACTCTGCGTAGTGGGTTTGCAGGCTATTAGTAGCGCCTAAATCTTGAAAAAGCATTGAGTATTTTTCGATAAGTCTTCCCGTTTCTACTTCATTGCACCTTGCCTATCTTTCGATGATTCCTTTGACTCGAAAGAAACGAACGTTGTGATAAATACATGGGTGAAAGAATAATTCATAACATTACCAATCGCATAATGATTATTTGTGAGCAGGGCATAGAACCCGAACCGAGCCGAAAAGATACCGTTATTCTTGCCGAAATGAAAACCGTTAACCGGAGCAAATTGTTATTTACTCCGCTGAACCGTTAATTACTCTGTTCTAATCTTTAATTACCAGCAATTCACATTTTACCCAAATACAATTGGAGGAAGGTTGACTAAACGTGTAATCACGGCTTACGTCTATTAATATATGAGCTGATAGGCCAAGTTAACGACGATTGTAGTTTAAACAGAATATGTACCCAATAAACAGCTGAGAATCGTTAGAGAGTTCCGATCCAATATACATATCTGAATAAATGTCAACGGAAAATGTAAATAATAACTGAAATGAAAGAAGATAAAATTCAATGTCGAAGAAGTATATAATTTATTAAAATGAAATGGGAAAAAACACTTTTCTAAATGGAAAATTTCACGATATGTATGATAATGACCATGTATGGCGTGGATAAAGGAAAGGAAGGTAACTTAGTAGGTTGTAAAACCTACGAAAATCCCAAAGGAATAACAAGTGTGAAAAATAGCGACGCGACTGGGACTATGGGATAAGTTATTATTTACATTTTCCGTTGACATTTATTCAGATATGTATATTGGATCGGAACTCTCTAAGCATTCCCTTAACAGTGTGAGAGAGACGCGGCACGGTAGTTCAGTGGTTAGAATACCTGCCCGGAAATGTATGGCGTGTTTGCCTGACTCGGGTTTTCATTTGCTGATTTTCCATAAACAAAGGTCTATTGAGTTGAACGGTCGGACATGTGTCTATTATATTAGAGAAAGGAACATACACTGAAAGTTTCCCTGGAATACGTCACCCACACACTTGATGTATCCCTTGTAAGTTTTCAATTTATTCTATACTATGTATAGTACAATAAGCTAAATTGCTGGAAAAAATAAAACAAACTTTCACAAGGATGTTATAATTGTAAGAGTGGAAAAAACAAGTTCGAAAGATACCGATTTAAGGTTGGAAGATGAAGCAGGACGGGTACAGAACCGATATTCGGTTTTCTCGCTGAACCAGATCGAAAAATAGAGCGGAAAATATTAGATGCCCTGCTTTTAAGTAACACTACCAAAATCTTCCTTACTCGGATGAAGCAAAGTCATCATCTCGTTCCGAGCATGGCTTTCAGAAAAAAGACTCACATTGATCCGTTTTAATTTAAGACTCTCCATTAGCTCAATAAGAAAAAAGTCATGCTTCGAACATATAGATGACATATAATGAAAGGAAAAAAGATTGACAAAGTGACTATTTAAAGAGAAGTATTTCAGCTTAGATTGACTATTTTTAATTCGAGAGTTTCCCACAGGCAGAAAAGGGAATGAATATATCTCTATATATAGTCACTTTCAAAGCCTTTTCGTTCATTTTATAAATGTCAACATTCTAGTCGAATGAGCCCCGAGAAACAGAACGAGGTAAACCCATTCGATTTTCTAATAATAACCCGTATATTTTCAGAATAAGTGAGGGAAATCAATGCAAACGTTCGACCTCCCTTTTTATTCTCTTATTTTATTTTTTACTCAAAGAGACGTTTTCCTCAAGAGACGGTTCGCATAAGGTTTAAACACCCTCTGAAATATTATCTCCATAAAATTACCCCAGTTTTTTGCCCAAGAGTCTTCTTATCCATGGAATATTTCAGCCAAAGATTGCTTTTCCACATAGTATTTCAGAAATCCGCACGTACTGTGTTTGGCAGCATCTAACATACATCTGACAGTGAATTCAATGTTCATACTATCCGCTACATTTAAATTTATTATATGTTCAATTTTACAAAGAATACCTATGTTCCGAAATATATAGTATGCGTTACAAAATTTTGTAATTTTTACTATTCTTTACGTAATCTCTATTTCCTTCGGCCTTTCCCACAATTTTCGCAAGTTTTTCACCCCCCCCCCCCTTCTCTTTGAGGGTGTTTTGCTGCGGTGGAAACATACTTTTATGAAAAAAATCAGTTTTTCCTCCACAAAACTATTCCTTCTTTTCTTCTTTCAATTGCCACTTTTTCGAGTACGATGGCAATTGAAGGTATAATCCAGTTTAAAATCCTATATAATCCAGTTTAAAATCCTATATAATCCAGTTTAAAATCCTATATAATCCAGTTTAAAATCCTATGTAATTTTATGAATTCGTAATTTTGAGCCAAATTTTGACAATGGTTAAATGGAAGATGGGACTCTCTAGTGCAAATTTTGCCCAATAAAGACGTAAGTATGTAAGTGTTGTATATTACTGCATATCTTATGGATGGCCCTATAAATTATCTGGCTTCAAATCTGCATCAGCTGGGAAGTTTAGATTCTGGTTTTATTCATCTTGTGCCCAACTTTCTACATTATATGTAAAAACTTTAAAATTTCTTTAGTCGATATTTGGAAAACATTAGTTAGGTTGAATATCCCTGATTAAAAACCTTAACTGTAAAGTAAAGGTGAACTGTCCTTGAGCGAACCTTCTCTTGGGGGAAATGAGTTGGAACCGAAAAATATACGCCATCTTATGAGAAAATCGTCAAATTAACTCGTAAAACGTTTTTAGACTCATAATCTGGCATTTTAAGCTTCTCCGATCATTTTATCTTCCAGCATCTCATCAGGATGCGATATATTAAGCAGGAAAGTTAGCCTTTTTCCTGGCGCGGACGAATATATACGTCTTGATACGTGGTTCGTTTTTAGATACTGACTGTAGTTTCTTCCTTCTCTCTTCTTCGTTGTTATTTATTTCTCTATGTCTTTATCCACTTTATAAATGACATAGGATTAGATGTAAGAGGAGACTTTTTAGTCTCAATTTCGTCCTGAATAAAGACGTATTCCATTTTATTCTGTTTCTCGTCCTAAACTACTTTGAATAATACCTTCGTCGAAACTGCCTTGAATACTACTAGTTCGTGCTATCGAAAAAAACTTGATCTAAACAACATATCAAGGTTACTCATCTTTACAAGGTAACGTATGTTTTCCAAAAGTAAGTTAACATAAAATAGTCGTAATTCGGATTGATTATTAGGGAATTAATGGTTATTTTGCAAAGCACAGTTTCATAGATTGGATACTTTGTAAAAGTGTTCTTTCGCCATTAAAGAGTATTCCCCTTCAAACAGTAGTAATTGTTACTATCGAAAGCTTAAAAACTCATAATTTCGTCAAAAACACCCTAAAGATCACTAATTTAGTCAACTATATCAACATTTCGAACGGAAAAGGGTATGTGAGGGGATTAAATAGAGAACAGCTTAACCTTTTCAAATTATGTACTCACACGTAGAACTACCTGAGAACGGGAAGTCGATATAGAGAGAAGGATGCCTTACTTACCTGTGAAAGAAATGGAAAACATCATTAGAAATGAAATAAATCATTGTGCATTGAAGGAACAACAAGTGTGAAAAATAGCAACATGACTGGGACTCGAACCCAGGTCTCCCACTTTCCGGGCAGGTATTAAAACCTATTCCTAAATTCCTAATTTCCTCAATCCTTACTCGAGTATTTTTTCAGCAATATGAATGACAACAATTTTTCCTTAAAATGAGAATATACAAGATAAGATATCTAGCTAAGTGTCTCATTTAAATTTTCCAAAGCCTGGTACAGTATAATCTTCCTTTGAAAGCTGAGATTCCTCACAGACAGAAAGAAGGAGCACATTCTCCCTGAAATGCTCATCTTTTCCTGCACTTTTAGCCGCACCCAAAGCAATCTCTCTTCTGTACCATGAAGTATCTCCTTTATTCTCTTGTTTCCCCTTACTTATGTGCCCACCAAACACCATAATTGTCAGTCTCTTTCACTTTTTCCATTCCCTAACTCTTACCACCTTCGCACGCTTAACCTCTACCTTAAGCTAGTGGGTCACAAATCAAATTACTTTATCCCGTCGTAAAACAAATCCCACCCAAAGAACCTTCTATCCTGCGATGAAAGGACTCAGGTGAAATTGTAGGAGGACATAAGATTGTATCAACATTAATTCCAAAATTTCGGGTAAGGAAGGAGAACGTAATGTTTCCTGGATCTTAACATATTTTATCCTTCTTATCTGAAGTCCTAGAATGAACCTTTGCGTTATAAAATGTCTCCTAAAAACTTCACCATCACAAGAGAGAAGGTTTTGGTTTTTTATATCTTTTACTAGATTTAAAATACCTCTTCTTCTTAACTTCATGCATTAGGCAATTTTACTTGTTCCGGAACTTTGAAATTTAATTACAGGAAAGGATAATTTCTTAATTATTCATTCTGTACCCCTGAGGTTCACTCTGCCATTCACTCTGTACCCCTGAAGAGGCTTCCTTTGGAAGCGAAATACGCATTGGGCTGATTTTGATAGCTCTAGTGGTCTACTTTCCTGTAATTATTCCGCCATCAGAAGTCATTCTAATCTTAACTTTGAAATATGAAACAAGAAGAGAAACCAAACTTAAATTCTACAAAACGATGATAGTTCCAATGGTATTGTATGGGAGTGAGACGTGGGTGATTTCATAGACAGAGAAAAATAGAATTCAATCAGCTGAAATGGCATTCCTGGTGACAATATAAGGCTTCGATATACAAGATAAAATCTGTAATGAAATCATAAGGAAGATTAAAATTAAAATAAAGTATTACAAATCTTAAAATACGTGTGTTTGAAGAACACGAATGAGACTCTTGTCTCAAACCTTTACATATGATTCGATGTTTCCTTGTTTTAAAAGAAAATGCTCGTACAATTACGATTACAAGAAATCATATCATTGCCTCCACACCGGTAACCGAAGCAGAACTGAATAATTTCCTATGCATTATCCATAAAACTTAATTCACCGAATAGTATCATAAATATACTTGTAATAAACTCGCTTGGCTCAGAAACCATTTTGACATGGCAGAAGTAAAACAACACAATGAATTACCACCCTCACGATAGACTAACGTTTTTATTCTTAAACTGTGTATGTGTAACGGAACTGGGTAAAACTGTGTACATCGAAAACTCGTCCATTACCAAATGAATTATTGGACTTGACCTGCGCTACTGGAACTTTCTTAAACGTGATTCAAACCCGCTTTCAATCTTAGGGTAAAACAAAAACAAATTATACTTATCATTTTTTGCACCCGAACTTATTTTAAATTATACCATCTAATTTTCCATATCTATAAAGAAAAGGAATACGGCTGTGGTAAGACATTAGAGCTCGAGAAAAGCTCCAAATAGCCGTTATTTGCGAGCAAACTAACCGTTGAAGAATTCCCACCAGCGGGGGTTGGGGTTCTCCGTGGTCGCGCTTAGCAAGTATTGTTCTCGATACGTATTTCGACAACTATCTTGCCATCTTCGGGAGAGAAGAATAACGGAGTGTAGTGGGGGTGGGGGAGGGGTATTTATGTCTTTTATGTTGTGACGTCAATGAGGGATAACGAAACGGAAGAAGGCATTGGACCTAGGTCATCATTCATTCTTTCCCGAGAAAATTTATTTTCATCCGATGTGAGTAACTTCTGTTTACGGATTCAAATTTCAGATATTTCCCGTTTTATTTGCATTCGTACTTTAAATTAACAGACCTCAATTAATATTTCTGAGATTAAGACGATTAAAAATTGTCCTCATTCTGTACAGCCTTTGAGTTAATACAAAAATATTTGCATAACTGACGACAAATTTTACTATTTGCACTAAAAGTTTTGTTGAAAAAATTACTTATATACTATTTCTAAGACAATATTGTAGTTATTAACCCGTTACGACAATGAATTTGTCGTTGTAGTGGCAGTATTGTTTTAATCATAATTTTATGGCAATTATTGTTGTAATAATTGATCAATATTAAGATTTTATTACAGCACTTTAAGATGGTATTATTGTAATAATTCTTATGATTGCATAATCGTTATTATACTACAAAAGATCCATAATTAAGATTCTAGCAACCAGCATTTATTTAATTGTAAGTTATTGGCGTTTAAGATTACACTTAATTACTAAATTTAATTCCTTCACCATCACTTTGTTACTGCATGTACTATTTATTTGAATTCCTCGCTATTATTACAGCGCAATTTGATAGATGGGAATCTCCACTTTCCTCATTAAAAAAAAGAACTTTCCCATTCTTTTCCTCTCAAATTGGTCTTATTTTATCTTCGGTTCTTTTTGCGTGTTCCCTGCTCCGGCAATCGAAACATTTTCTCCCTTCGCTCAATTTCTTTTTCCCTTGACTTTTCTGCACCACTCGTGTGTAACTCAAGTGAGCTGCTTCTTTTCAGGCCTTTCCTTTCTTTTGAGTGGCTTTTGGCCGATAATCGATACGTCAGGATTATTGGAAGACCAGAGGTTAGAAAGGTCATGTTTTAACCGACAGCGATATCTGTTTCTGTCAATTAAAGTTAGTCTTTATCCTACCACGGACTTTCGTTTTCTGACATTGTCTTTGAGTTTTACTTCCTTAGCTAAAAAACTTTTCAATACTCCAAGAAGATAAGATGAGAAACTACTTTACCTTCAGAGCTATAGGTTTAAACATAATCTTTCAGGGAAATGATTTTCTAAAATGCAATGACATAAATGGATAATGGATTTCCATCCGTCAAACAACTTTTTAATAAGCATTTTCCTAAGTCTCCTACGCAGATATCACAAATATCGCGAAATTATTTCTTTTGGAATCTTTTTGTCTTGGAACCATGCGATCAGATGCGTCATTGATAAACACACGAACATTTAAAATGGCAAACGTAAGAAATGTAAAGAGCATAACGGCTTAAGCATAAGCTTTACGATTCATACTTCCGAAAGCACACATTAATATTACGATTTATAATCTCCGCTCAGTCATCAGCTTAAAGGCTGGATTCATCCTCAACTCTCCCACCATTGGCTAAATAAAGCTTTGGAGAAAGGATTAGGCTTTCTAAGCAAGTAAACGAGTGAGTTAGTTTTCCTTTGCCTATATGGATACATATATTCAGCATCGGAAGGAGAGAAAAAGTAAAAAAAGTACGTCTTCCTGTGTACTTAACACTGTAATCTACAACTACATCTACATAAGTACCCTGCAAGCCGCCTTCCGGCGTGTGGGAGGGGGTTCTTCCTTCTTTCTTGTAATGAAAGAATATGAATAATATTCCATACATGAACATTTTGTAGTGCGAAATTCAATTGTTTAATAAATTCACACCAACTTTCTCGCCATTTTACTACACATATACTACTTTATTTTTTTTGGTACAGATATTTCGTTAAGAAGAAATAGCTGCTACAACATTTTTCTAAAACAGCATTTACTACGATGAAAGAGGGATAAGAACAGCTTATGCATGTAGCGTATACTACTAGGCGCACAAGCTAGCGAAAGCTATTCGTCGAAACCTACCTCATATGTATTAAATCCTGAGGCAACGTACATAAGTTGCTCTTATTCCTCTCTCATCATGAAAATCTACTACGAAGTTGAGGCCGAAATAGTGGATTTTGTAAACATATCCCACGTTAAAATTTTGCTGTAAAATTTTTCCTTACAAAAATATTGCAACAAAAGCAATCTTGGATCAGGGATATATAAAGGTAGAATAAAGACTTCAGTAATAATTTATCCTTCGCAACATGATTACGCTAGATTGGGTTGTGTTTGTTATAGTAACAAAGCAGTTCGAATAAATATTGCGTTACGTTCTTTGGAAAAAATTAGCAGGGAAAGTTTTTGACCAATATGACTGTATTATGACTATGACTATGAATGATTTTTTGGCTATTTTTTACTATACTCAGGGGAAAATTATTGGCGCAAATCATTTTTAGCGAATACATCATGTAAGAGAAATTCTCCATGGACAAATTTTAAAGATTTCTTGCGAAACATGGTTGCAATGAAATATTTAGTAGCGAATATGACGAGCAGAAAAAATGCTCGAAAAAGCGAAACAGAAAGCAAGAACCATCAAGGCCATCATCCCCCGTGAACCTTTCTTAATTATACCCCAAACTGGGGTGCAACGGGTCACCATATGTATCCCTTGCTTTCAGATCCTAAGAAGTTACTTCACGGAATCCGACAATTTTTGGCAGCATTTCGTCAACGAACTGTACGAGGAAAAACTCGCGCGGATGTTCGATGTGCAATTTTCAACGGAACATCCCATCGTAATGGCTCCATTTCAAATCTCCGACACTAATTTTAGAATTCGCAATTCCAATTCCCAACGGCTCTTCTCAAAACAGCGCATGAGCAATTTCCTGTTTCTTGTCGCAGTTTCCGTGGTTTTCGTTACTATTTCGCGTTTCGCAGAAGCGCCCACCAGCTAAAAAACTCTGCTTTGCAATTCTGCACCCTTCATGCTTCCGCATTTCTCATTTCGCATACCCAGAATCACATTTTCCCTTCCAAATAGCCAAGAGAGCTCCCTTTCAAATGAATGTTCCCATGACGTAACACTGGCTAGTGTGCCATCGAAGCGTGAACACGATCCTTTGCACAGCGAATTGTTTGTTTTAAGTGGAAATTTTCAATGTTATTTCTCTTGGCGCTTTCTCAGAGGTTATGAGAGTTATGAGTACATATTTATTTGTACATATAAACTTAAAATCCAGCCAGAGGACTTTGCGAGTTGTCTGTAATCAAGGGTAGGCCAAATTTCCTTCATGCCCCGAAATACAATCAACCTAGCTTAAAGCGGTCAATCGTCCCGAAAATCTTCCCACAATGTGATGATCCCCGGAAAATGTTCCCATTCAAACGATTCATCTTATCTTACTCAAACAATTCGCAAATAATAGAATATTTAGCGGAAAGAGTTGTGGACATTTACAATCACGGTCCCCGTTAATTATAAACGATATTTTTTTTTACTTTCCGAGGGCTATATTTTTCACACGATATAGCTCAGGAATTGAAGTGTGTGATCACTGATGTCAATTCCCTAATGCTTCCGATACCGACATCGTAAGCTATCCAAATGGTTCCGATATATTCCATTGGTAGATACCAAAACATTGCTTGTTACGTCTAGTTTTGAAAGCGGTAAATGTTTCATACTCCAAATACGGTGTACATTGCATCTTTGTTTTGATCATCAATGACATATTCTGGATTTTCCTCTAAAGAGAATTGGAGCTAATCTAAGAAATTTTCACTTTTCACCTAAGAAACTCGGCTTCGTTAAGAGAATAGTCAGAGCGAAGAAAAACATCGCGAGCGGTGTTGTTTTGCATTACTGAGGCCTCATCTTGGGTATGCGTGTAGTGTATGGGACCCTGCCGATAAGCGTTGTATCCGGGAATAAGAAAAGGTGAAGCGAAAAGCGATACGTTTTGTGAAAAATTGCTATGATAAATCAGTAAGCGTTACTCAGATACTTCAGAATGCAAGGTGGGAATCTTTAGAAGTTAGAAGATTTCAACAAAGGATTGATTTACTGGATAAATTCAGAGAAAGCACGTTCAGAAATTATACAGTCGGTATAATGCGTCCTCCATGTCACATAGGCCGTTCCGATACTGCAAGAAAGATCAGGGGAATAGTTCCTAATAGTAATCGATTCAAGAATTCATTTTTTCGCGAAAGATACGCGAAAGTAATCGATTAAGGAAATAGAGTTATGATGCATGCACCACCTGCCACACGCCGAAAGGCGGCTTGCTGGGTACTTACATAGACATATGCATAGACATAGAAACTAGCATCAAGTAACATAGGTAATGAATTACTGAAATCACAATTGCTACAATCTTTTGCTTTGATTTACCAGAATTTTCTTGCTAAGAATGTATTTAAAGTGGAAAGTACTGCATAAATAGTATCTCAAATACTTATTATACAGTCGACCTTAGTACAAATTAGCGTAATTTTCTCAATCTTTTCTCATTTTCATAATTTATATTTTTTTAAATGTAACATTAATGCTTATACTGAGTATCCCTTTTCTTTCTGTTATATTTGTATAATACATTAGTGCTTTAACAATAGAAAAAAAGATAAAAAAAGGAAATCAAAATCAATTGAATTTGAAGGGTTAAATATAAGACGGGAATAATGTCTCAATTTCGCCCAAAAATAAAATCGTATGTACGTACGTATTTTTTAGCGTACTGCATGTCCCGG
This sequence comes from Ladona fulva, assembly GCA_000376725.2. NCBI lineage: Eukaryota > Metazoa > Arthropoda > Insecta > Odonata > Libellulidae > Ladona > Ladona fulva. The sequence goes on along the minus strand of KZ309297.1, from coordinate 49,824 downwards.
ATTGTCTACCGATAGTTCGTGAAATGTCCCGTATTAAAAATATCTGACCGCTTAACCCTAGTAACAAGCCTAAAAATGACTAGGAATGAATATTTAAGGGAACATTTTAGGAGACCGGTATTAACGCATGCATTCTTACCAAAGTAAAGAGGAATAAAACGCAAAATGTCCGCATACGACGCAAAATTGAAAGATAGATGGAAACTTGCAATGCAAACAGATAGATGATTTCGTGCCCCACAAGAGAAAGGACCCAAACTTTGGAGAAAGGGTTTCGCTAAAGGCTTAACATTCGATAGGACCTTTCTCCGAGAAAGGATATCCAAGTAGCCGGGATACCCTTCTCTCCCCACCCTGCCGACTGGGAAGGAAAGGATCCGGTCTGAATCGTTTCCTTTCAGATTCCCCTTCAAAACTCCCCTAAATTCAAAGCACTTTCCATCTCTTTTTTTTCGGCCTTCCTTGGAGTGCACGACCGCTTCCTTCTTTTCCAAGATGGCATTTCAAGTAACCCTTTTCGAACACTTTCCGATAGCAACAGCTCAAAATAAGATAAATAACCGGAAATCAATCACGACTATTGCTCGGCAACGGAACAAATAAAAATAAACGAATTAAAAAAAATAACAATACAATTTCAAATAATTTGAACGTAATTATTATTATTATTATGAGAC